>OZ023265.1:82776392-82988892 GCA_964006375.1 Tillus elongatus | reverse complement strand
ATATATATATATATAATATGTATACAGTGTGAAACACACTTATGGAATAAAATTCATTATTCAGCAAAAAATAGTTTCGTGGAAAACGCTGAGGCACGTGAAGTTTAATTTGTCGAACATTATCTTATAATCATAGTTAAAAAATTTAAACTCCCACCATTTTACCCTCACCACTTTACCTTTTTTTAATAGCAACCCTACATTTTTTCATCACAATTCATGGATCACATTTTTCTGAATGCGGAGATACCCATATGTATGGTTTAATATTACAGTTTTCAATACAGGCTGGAAATTTAATACCGGAATATTAAAACAAAACAGTTTACCTTGAAATTCAAATTTCGAAAATAATCTTACTAAAAACCTCCCTTTCTTATAACAAATGTTCAAAATGTTCTCCATTCACTTGCACACAACGAAACAATCTGCTCTGGAATTCTTGACTGACTCTTATCTTAAATTTCTTATCTTGTGTTTTATCTAAAACGTATTTGGTATCATTGATCGTTTCTTATTAACTACCAATTTTTGCAGTGTGAAAGGTAAAATTTAAGAGTTCTGTTTTATTTTATGGTGTATTGTGTTGAATGCACGGTCTCCTAATAAATTAGTCGTAACTTTTTTCTGATAATTTCGATTAATTTTTGGTCTAATAATTATTTTTTTTAATTTCAACAACACACCACGAGAGCTCACAGCCTGAATACTATCGTAGCGTGGGTGTTGACAAGGAGGAAAGAGGCAGCTTGTTAATTCTGGACTTGAAGGTTTGGATGTTCGGAGGAGAAGGAAAAACATGTGCCGGCAAGGAATTCCACAACTTGGAAGTCCTCGGGACAAAAGAGCGGGCATAACAAGATGTTCTATGTCTGGTGACCTGGACAGTAAAAGGGTGCATTCGCTCTGTTCCCCTGGTAGATCTGTTGGTGGCAGCAGGTGGGGGAACTATGGAGGAAAGCTCCTCCGAGCAGTGCCCGTGCAGATATCTATAAAAGAGAGAGAGAGGTCACCAACGCCACGTCGGTGGGCAAGGGATCGCAGCCTTTGGGTGAGGGTAGGGTCACCGATGAGACGTATAGCTCTCTTTTGAATGGAGTCCAGGATAGCGAGTGTAGAAGCGGCAGCGACACCCCAGATGTGGGAGCAGTATTCGAGGTTTGGCCTTATTTGCGAAGTATATAAGGTATAGAGATTAGCTGGTGAAAAGTATTTGCGAGCCCGGAAGAGGAAACATAATTTCTTAGCAGCCGCTTCTGCAATTGATGTGACATGTTGGTGCCAATTAAGATTTCGATCCACAGAAATGCCAACAAGAGAAATGGACTCATTACTTTGAATAACTTGGTTGTTCATTGTGATGGGTCTAGGGCTGGTGTATCTCTTGTGAGAAAGAATGTAAGACTTAGTTTTGGTGGGGTTGAATTGTACAAGATTACTACTTCCCCTGTCTAATATTTTTTGGAGATCCACGGAGACAGAACCCTCCATGAGTCTGCGATCCTCATCTAATTGGGCTAAAGAGACAGGCTTAGAATATTGTATATTTGCTGTCGTCCGCGTAGCTGTGAACTGGATTGGATGTGCTCTAGAGGAGGTCATTGATGTGGAGAAGAAACAAAGTAGGGGCTAAAGCTGAACCTTGAGGAACTCCTGCATTAATTGGATACAGTTTAGAGGAATGGCCTTCCACAACAACAGATATTCTCCTGTTGGAGAGGAAATTTGCTGTACACATACAGAGTTTTAGTGGTAGGCCATAGGCCGGAAGTTTATTAAGCAGCGCTGCATGCCAGACCTGGTCGAATGCTTTGGATATGTCTAGAGCAACAATCTGGGATTCACCGTGTTGTTCCATAGACTTGTTCCAAGAATGGGTGACAAAGGAAAGGAGGTCGGCAGTCGATCTGCGCTGGCGGAATCCATACTGCCTGTCGTGGATTAGACTGTGTTTTTCAAGAAATTTTAGTAATTCGGTGTTTATATACTTTTCCATCACTTTAGAGACGACTGAAAGGAGAGAAATAGGCCTGTAGTTGCTGGAAAGCGCTTTGGATCCTTTCTTGTGTATGGGTTGTACTCGAGCAGTTTTCCAGTTACTAGGGAATATCTCTTTATTATAAGATATCTGAAACAGACGAGTCAGGACAGGAGCAAGCTCTGGTGCGCATTTTTTGAGAACAATTGCTGGGATCTCGTCAAGGCCAGAGGCTTTCCTGGTATTAAGAGAAGAGAGCATATTTCGTACCTTTTTAGTTTTGAAAATGATATCCGTCATTTTATGCGCGACATTGGGGACTGTTGGTGGTTGAACATTTGGAGGTGGGTTGAGAGTAGAATTGCCGGCGAACAACGAAGCAAAAAGTTCAGCCTTGCCCAGGGCGGTAGAAACAATTTCATTCCCTGAGACAAGAGGTGGGAACGTGCTTTTGCAGAAATTATTCCCAATAGATTTAGCAAGAGTCCAGAAGGGTTTGCCGCCGTTGGAGCTTAAGAGAATTTTGTTTTTAATGTCGTTATTAAACGAGTTTTTTGCCTCAGAAAGAATGCAGACATAGCGGTTTCTTGCGTCTTGCGATACTTAACTGAAACTCTGCGATCAGAAACATTAATGATGATTGGGTATGGCGATATGTGTAGAACACAGTTGTTAACCTATTTAATGAAAAACATCCAGATTTGCCCCCACTAACCCAGAGAACTGTGTCTAAGATACACTCACAGTTTCGTGATTATGGACACGTTAAACCACTGCCTAGGAGACCCAAGTTTGTTGAAGAAGATGTAAAACTCAATATTTTATAGGCTTTTCAAGAAGAACCAACAACTTCTACCCGTCAAGTTGCACGTGAAAATGATGTTAGTCAATCAACAATTTTAAGGTGTCTCAAAAATCTATCCCTATGAACTTCAACACGTTCAAGAATTGATTGACGGTGATTCTGATAGAATACTGCAATTTTGTGAACAACTGCTGGACATGTTGCATAGAAATGTTATTTCTTCTGCTGACGTTCTGTTTTCCGATGAAGCAACATTTCTTTTGAATGGCGATATAAACAGGCAAAATTGCAGATACTGGGCTGCCGAAAACCCCCACTGGATGCGACAAGCACACACTCAGCGTCCTCAGAAGTTGCGTTTGGGCTGGTATCATTGGTGATCACGTAGTTGGACCTGTTTTTATAAAAAATCTAAACGGTCCAATATATTTAGAAATGCTAAGAGAACAGGTTATCCCAATGTTAGCACAATTGTATCCAACTGTAATGGAACCTAGTATTCCCCATGAAAGGATATGGTTTCAACAAGACGATGCACTGCCCCACTTTGCTCTTCAAGTACGGGAGTGTTTACACAAAGTCTTTCCACAAAGATGGATTGGACGAAGAGGTTTCGTAGAATGGCCCGCTAGATCACCAGATCTTACACCTCTTGATTTATTTTTATGGGGATACCTTAAAAACAGAGTGTATAAAACGCAACCTGCTGATTTAGATGATTTAAAAATGAAAATAACAACAGAAATTAGGAACGTAACGCCTGACATGTTGGACAGAGTTAGGGAAGAATTACAAAGCAGATTATTTCGTTGTGTGCAAGCGAATGGAGAACATTTTGAACATTTGTTATAAGAAAGGGGCGTTTTTGTTAAGTTTATTTTTTAAAATTTGAATTACAGGGTAAACTGTTTAGTTTTAATATTCCGGTATTACATTTGCACCCTGTATTGAAAACTGTAATATTAGACCATACAAATGGGGTATCTCCGCATTCAGGAAAATGTGATACAGCGAATTGTGATGAAATGTTTTGCTATTTTAACAAAATTGGTAAAATGGTGGGAGTTTAATTTTTTTAACTGTGATTCTATAGGTCAAATTAAACTTCACGTGTCTCAGCGTTTTCCACAAAAACTATCTTTTGCTGAATAATGAATTTTATTCCATAAGTATGTTTCACAATATATATATATATATATATATATATATATATATATATATATATATATATATATATATATATATATATATATATATATATATTTATTTATTTATTTGTGTGTGTGTGTTCAGAAAGATTTCCGCGGTCTTTAATGTGAGACATACTTGGTTCTCGGGTTGAACCGCGTCCAGAATTTATGAAAACTCGACGTTTCGGCTCCTGTTTTGGAGCCATTTTCAAGAGGTAAAGGAAATATGTAAGGACACTCTAAGGCCTCAATCTGCCTACTCCTTAGAGTGGTGGGCAAAGGTGGATAAAGGAAATATGTAAGGACACTCCAAGGCCTCAATCTGCCTACTTCTTAGAGCGGTGGACAAAGGTGAGTTGGGTTGTTGTAGCTCGATTACGGGGCCTCAATCTGCCTACTCCCCAAATCTCGCCGGAGATCGTCTGTGAGGTCTCAGTGTGTTCAACCCTAGGCCTCGGAGAGATCTGGCAGTTCGTTGCAAGTCTTGTCTTATGTATGTCGTTCCGTCTTCCTGCTTCGTTATCAGTGAAAGTAGTCGGGTCACCGTCAATTAAGTGGGGGCTTTGGTCACGGTACTTAGAGGATGAGGAGGATTAAGAGGGTCACCGGCATTTGTTAAGGCAGATAATGGGGCAATAAAATTGTCTGTGGAATTCACCCTCTCCCTGTGTGCTTGTAAAGAAGATATAATAGGTTTCCAAGTAGTCGGAAGGCGAAGACCATCATCTCTCTTATTTAAACAATCGGGACGTTTTTCAATCTCGATGGCTTCGCGGATAATTCTCGTTTTAAAGTTGTAAACCGGTGCTATTGTTTTGGCATTATTGAGGTCTATTTTGTACCCTGTATGAATATGATGCATGGCCAGCGTCGATGAGGGGTCGGATTTTCTAACTGCGAGGGTGTGCTCGTATATTCTATTGTGGATGCGTCTATTTGTTCATCCTACATAAGTTCGGGAACAGTCGGAACAAGGAATTTCGTAAACTCCGTGGGATTCGTTTGGAATCGTATCCTTGGGAGTTTTTATCAGATTTGACAGTTTTTACTCTGTTGTGAATACGGTTTTGATACTATGCGTTCTAAAAATTCTGCTGAAATAAAATATTTGCAGAATTATATATATATATATATATATATATATATATATATATATATATATATATATATATATATATATATATATATATATATATATATATATATATATATATATATATATATATATATATATATATATATATATATATATATATATATATATATATATATATATATATATTGAAATGAATGAAACGTACATGGTTACGTGATTGTACATATGCCTGTGACATTTGTTAATTCTTGTTTGTGATTACCTACTGCACACCTTCTAATTTCTTCAATTATATCACTACTCTCTTTTGTATTTTTTTTTATCATTTCTAAAATTATTGTGTTTGAAATGAAAACGTATCGTATACAGGAACAAATCAATATGATTCTAACTATTGCTCAATGTCACGAAACTTGTTTGCTGGCGTCACGAGTTTACGCACAAAAATATCCTGCACGAAATCATCCATCGAGAAGAAGTTTTGAAATATTGTTAGGAGTTTTTTGCAGCACTGGAAGCGTAGCATATGAAAAGGCCAATAAACAGAGTCCAATTACCGGAAATTAAGAAAATGTGTTTGCGGGCATTGGATCCCTTATAAAAAATCCCCACATAAGCCAGCGCAAAGTCAGTCAAGAAACGGCATTGAGCAGGCAGAGAACACAAAATTTTATCCCTACCACATCCAATTAAATCATGAACCTTCAGATGCCGATAGACGACTTGATTTCTGTATGTGGGCGTTATGGATGTTGGGTGAGGATAAACACTTTTTCGATTATGTGCTGTTTACAGACGAATTGACTTTTCATAGTAACGGCTTGGTAAACACATAATTTTCATTACAACGCTGATGAAAATCCACATTTTTGCCGCAGTTTTAACCGTCAGAATCGTTGGTCTATTAATGTCTAAGTCCTTACTTTTTCAATGGACACCTAAATGAAGATATGTTTCATAGGTTTCATCGTCAAGGTTTGCCTGAACTTTTGGAAGACGTCCCACTGCCTATTATAAGGCGGATGTGGCTACAACTGAATGGTGCTCCGGACATTTTCAAATCAGAGTGCGACAAGAACTTAGTAGACACTTTCCCAATAAATGGTTAAGACGAGGTCCACACAACTGGCCAGCCAGATCGCCATGTCTTGATTTTTTTTGTGGGGACATGTTAAGAATATCGTATATGAAATGCCTCCGACCACACAAGATGATATAAAACAATGCATACGGAAAGCTTTCAATACAATATCGTCCCAAATGTTGCTCGATGTCAAACGGTCCTTTGAACAAAGGCTACAATTATGCATTGAACAGGATGGACATCAGTCTGATCAGTTGTAGAACTGTGTTTATTATAATTACTCTTGGTTTTTCTGTTCTTATTTTTATCATTTTTTTACCTTGGATTAGTTTTCAGATTCAATTTCAAACAAAGCCAGTTAAATTTGTTGTTAAAAAGGAAAAATTCTTATTTACGCAAAAACAATAATGAAAATGTGAATAGGGCCAGAACTGCTGCACTTGGGTATAGGAAACCCTAGTATCATATGAAAGAGACTTATTTTTTCTATGAAATGCAGCGAAAAAATGTAGGATGTTCCATTTGAAATAAATGAAATAATCTGCTTTGAATGTGCCGATAATAAAACTTGAATTTTTGAAAACCCTGTAGAGCATTGCGAAATATTGACTACAGTAGTTGATGACGTACCAAATCCACCATCAAAAGCTAGTGAGTTTGTATACGATATCATCTGACAATGGAGTTAAGATTTTTTTTAGAAAGCCTCACATTCGTCGAAAAATCAAGATATCTGGGGAACCGTAATAGCTAGGTATAGGGATGCTTGAGGTAAGTGATCCTCATTTTTCCCACAGAATTTTAAAACGTTGTCAAATACCAGGTGTTTTGGATTGTAGTCCTTTTCAACCTACACAATCTCCGTTTTAAATAAATTCGAACTAACGAAAAATATAGACGTGAGAGCCCGTGGAGTATGTGGTGGGCCACCCTGCATATATGTATCTAACCGATAACTCAAAAAGTAATTACGGATTTTGATGAAATTTGGCAAGAATCTTTCTTTGATTAAAAGCTTGGATGAGTTCGTTACCCGCCCTATCGGACTTGTTTTTGTAAAAAAAAAATGTATCTCAAAAAAATAAGTTATTTTTATGAAATTTGGTTGATATATTTGCCCAATAAGTAGGTACCTTACTAAAAATAAAAATTCAACTTTCTATGTTTTCAGAAAATTGAGTTATTCAAATTTGAAGCATTTAATAAAAATTCGCTACCATAACGCACTTGCTGAGTCCCGAATTTTGTGGTTCGACTATACTAGTTATAAACAGTGCAGCCTGCACTGAAGATACGACGTCCTCAACCTCAGCAAGCAAAATTTTAAAACCTGCAGTAGATTACACCATTGAGTGGGGGTAAATATTTTTCCTTGCTATATAGAGAATAAAACTTTATACTATACTTTAACATAACCAAATCCTAACGGCTTAACGCATGTTCGTTAGTATGTTATGCTTTAGGCAATGACATATTTAATATATGTATGGCCTCTCCTCTTCTTAATTCAATATTATTTATCATTTTGATGTTAACTACAGACAAAATACGTCCACTTTTAGGGTCGGCATCTCGATGCGGAACCAGCAGCTCTACTAAACACAAAATATTATAAATAGAGTGGCATGATCTGGGAGGCTAGCTACTTTAGCCGAACTCGTTTAGGTGTATTCTCAGTGTAATTAGTACAGCGCACTGACGAGTTATAATGAGAGCGAAACCAATATGCGTTTCTAATTATGGTGAGAATGCATTTAGCCTTACAAACATTGTCCCGGTATTATGGGGTAAAGGGCCAGGGCTGAGAAATTACAAAATTGTTGGTTGGTTGTACACAGTTGCCATTTTTATTATTTTGTATTTAGTACAGTTGCCGTGACAACTTACCACCTCGTTCCGCACGGAGATGGCGACCCTGTCATACATATCACATCTAGGAGGCTAGCTACATTAGCCGAATTACTTTAAGTGTATTCTTGCTTTAATTAGTATAACGCACTGACGAGCTCTAATGAGAGCGAAACCGGTATGCGTTTCTAATTATGACGAGAATGCATCTAGCCTTACATGTGACATATCAATGGCTCGTTAGGAGTGATAGAAACATAAAATTTTTAGGATTTAAAAATGCACCACTTAAAATATATTAAATAAAATATACGAAAATCGACCATCACCACCCCCACCTCGGCGGTCCAGTGGTAAGAACGCCTGTCACTTTTTCAGTACACTTTGTACAGTTAACATCAACCGAGGTTGTGACATTGTATTTGATAAAGTTGAATGTTTGCACGTTCCGCGCTTCGGAGAGCGTAAAGCCGTCGGTCCCGTGTACCATACGATGTTGGGCATATTAAAGATCCCCACCGTCCTTACAGAAAGGTAGGGGTTTTACAACATTTCCATGATGATGAGGTGAAACTGCTCCCTGGCATCGGTGATTGCCCAGAGCCACGGAAATAGACCGAAATTAAAGTGAAAAAATTAGCAAACATAAAACAAAGAAAATGATTTTCAGAAAAGGAAAAGCAGAAAAAACGTTGTTTGCCATTTAGACAACGAATCACGAGGGGTCTCGATAGCATTTCTGTGTGTATGTGTCTCTGTTGTGTGTGTTTTTGTTTCTTTACGTCGGTCTATTTCCGCGACTATGGCCAATTACCAACGCCAGGGAGCAGTTTCACCTCACTCTACTGGAAATTTTGCCAAACCCCTACCTTTCTGTAAGGAGGGTAGGGGTCTTTAACGTACCCAACATCGTATGGACACAATACCGACGGCTGTACGCCCCCTGCGAAGGGAGAGACGTGCAGATAGCATTTTTCTGAAAGCTAATTTGCAACTAACATTTTCGACATAAAATACTTAAAAAATGTGTTGTAACCCAAGAGATAGGGATCAAGCCACTAAAATGTCGGGGATCCATAAAATAAGGTCGCCGAATAATACATTTGCCTGTGCAGAAGATATGTCAGATGAGGTGTACAGAGATAGAAGCGCGGGTGTGTATACCCGAGGTAAGTTTATTATAGGTATTTTAAAATAGGTACTTCGAGTGATTAATTTTTCTCTTATTTACATTGCATTTCTGTCTTAATCACGGTCATATCGAGAGAATATTACAAACTTCCCCACGTAGTCCATACCTTGCATAAAACGCCCAACGAACGTCGTTAGCAGGTTCTTGAACCCTTCACTTTTTGTTGTTGTGTTATTTATTAGGTTATTGCAGCGCTTGTTGGGGCTTGTTATGTATCTTTGAGGATACAACCTGAAAACACGACTACACTGTTTCTGATGCGAAATGACAATATAACTAAATGTGATAATAACATTTTATCATAGTTAATAAGGAAAATCTTAGTACTCACAACCACTCACCTATGTCTGCGCCTAAATTTGAACCTTTCAAAGCTCCTGAACTGGCTATAACAGCACAACTGTTATAAAGTCGGTTATCTGAAAAATCTCGTTTTGGCAAAAACTGTCTAAGAGGATGTAAACTTCCTTTCAAATCCAGTTTTGTCAAAGTCCTGATAGATAATTTCATAAGATCACACATCAACTTCTTTGGTGCTTCATCCATATAGTTTTGCTTTTTTCCAGCAAAATGTACATTGTACGCATTCTCCAAACCGCTTTTAAAGGTGTTACTCTCGTCTGTTAACACCCTCCTTAATTCTTTCAGGATTTTATCTTTAAATTCCTCTGTTTTTCTGTCACACTCATTTTCACTGTCGTTCTTGAAGCATATATATTTTTTAGTATCTAACTCAAAATCTCTGCCTTGAACGTTAGGAAACCGAGGTTTACTATTCTTAATTAAAGTAACAGTATTGTTTTCTTTCAGAGAATGTTTTATCCGATATTTGGTATCATTAGTTTCTTTTGTGAGTTTTAACGAAGTGTGATTTAACGTAGTATACCCACGATTATAAATGTAGATTTGTTGATCATAAGTTGATGTCGTTGGTGTTTCATTTTGCTGGTCCATATACATCCAAAATTGAGTACCGATCAGGTACATATATCCACACATTCCAAAGAACACTAGATTGAGAAAAATCCATATCGATACAACGAGTGCACGCATTTTGCGTCATTAGAATCTAAAATAAAAGAGATTTAAAAAAAATCTTAGTATGGTGAGGCTAAATTATAGATTTAAATATTTATATTACACTACAAAAAAGTACTGTGAGGAATTCGCTTATAAAAATTTCTTTAGGGCTGGTATTTTAGATAGGCGATTTACTACTGTAAACCCTTAAGAATTATTTTGTAAGGCTATCACTGATAACCTTCTATCAAGCTATGCTTTCCTAATTTTAATATTGAACTAGGAATTAATAAATCTCAAAACCTAATTTTTACTGTTAAAAATATTGCAACATCTAATTTTACAACAAAACAGTAATAACTAGCTTCCCCTTAAAATTTGCTAGTCAAAACTCAATTGATTAGGTACTGTTATAATTATATGTACATTGCATCAAGGGTTTATGTCAAATGAATTATCTCCAAACTACTTAGTCAAACGAAGAACAATAGCTGTTGAAAAAAAATTCAAGACCTTAAAAAACACACTCCTGGATTTATTTGTTTTCCATAGTTCGCATTCGTTTCAAAATCTTTGTATAAAAATATCCAATTTTGACGTTTCAATTCGCCACTTTGACGTTTTTTAGAAGAAAAGGCATAAAATGTTCAACGTAATTCATTTGCTATTTCGCAACTTTTTGCGCAAGTCCTTTACCTTATTTTTGTAATATATAATCGATTTTGCTCACCACGTATAAATTTTATACCAGCCCATCTGATTCAAATCATTTGATTTTTTCCTGTATTATGCATCATGAACAAAGAAAAATATTATTTTGTAATTTGATAGAATACAATGTTTCTTTTCCACTTGATGTGACGTCACTTATGTATGAAGCTGTGTGTAATAAAAGTGTCATGGTAGCTTTCATGAGTTTTGTTAAAGACTCTAAGTTAGCTAGGATTATATAGGTCTTAGTAAAAAAAATATATTCTGAAAATTGGACTGTTCCATAAATATAGTACTAGTGGCAATATACTATATAGTCTTAAGGGATACTGAATAAACTTAGCAGATTCATGTATAGTCGGAGAGATAAAAGAAAGTACCTTTGTGTCTTTCCTTGTGTTAACCTCTTTTGACCGCAACCTCCCCAGTATGTTAAAAAGTCACCATGATAGGCTCCATTGGTGTGAAAAGTGTCCTAGTGTTTCTCCTGCAACAACTCGTAGCGTAGATGTGTGTATGCGTATGTATGTGTGTGTATGTGCACATGAAAAGATAATGTGCATTTTCTGTCCTGCACATAGTGTCAAGTACTGGACGTATAAAGCCTATTGACGTGAGTGCGTATACATGAGTGTAGATGCGCTCGCGTACGAGTGTGAGTGGAGTATGTAAGTTTTAATTTTAAGATTTATTTTTAGTAAACAGCAAGTGTATAGGAAGATAAAAGAAGTTAAAAGGAAAAAGTTAAAGAGCTTGTTAGATTAACATTTTTAAGGCAGGTTTTTCCATAATGAAAAGCAAGGTCAGATGCATCCTTGTTAATTTTGAAGATTGACAGTGACTGAATGAGCCAGTTCTCAAAGTCAAAACTCTAATTTAAAAAAAAGTATAAATTTTATTAGTGTTCCCTCCCTTTGACCTCAACTGGCACCCATTTTTTTTTCATTAAATGCTTACAACTTTATCTTTTAAGATAGAGATATAAATTTTGGGATATAGAGTATTTTTATAACAGAAACCTGTTTACGAAATCAGGTTGCCCCAGCTTTGTTATTACCGGAGATACAGGCATCTTCCGAAAACAAAAACAAAAATTTCCCGGAGAAACTGATGAAGTACGACCGCAAATATTTTTCTTGAAATGCTTATAACTATTTTCTATTAACTTAGAGATGTGAATTTTGGCATTTAGGTATAGGCTTTTGAGTAGGTAACTTCTGTAGCATATTAGCCCACAATAGCTTTGTTATTTTCGAAAATAAATTAAAAGAATTAAAAAACAAATATATATATATATATATATATATATATATATATATATATATATATATATATATATATTTGTTTATATTTTATATGCGTGTGTGTGTGTGTGTGTTTTTCATTCCTTTTTGTTTTATATATACAAACATATGTTTTTTATCATTCTGTTTTGTTTTATTCTTTTTTTCCTTTTGGTGAATTTTTATTTTTAAAATTCATCAATAGAGAGGTATCGATGGAAGACTTTGCAAAAAAATTTCAAATGAGCGCGAAGTAGGACCGCTGGAACCCATATCCGGGGTCAGTTTTAATTTATATATATATATATATATATATATATATATATATATATATATATATATATATATATATATATATATATATATATATATATCCAACCGATAACTCAAAAAATAATTAACCGATTTGGATGAAACTCGGCAAGTACCTATCTTTTTTTAATTGCTTGGATGAATTCGTTAGCCAGGAAAATCGGACAAGGTTTTCCGGGAAATTTTTCAGTTTCTTTCGGAAAAAAATTTTCTTCGAAAATTACAAAGGTGTTTTAATAAGATTACGTGAATATGTTGCCTTGGGGAAAGACCTTACTACATACCAAAATTACACTTTCTAAGTTTATAGAAAAATTTAGTTATTCAAATTTGAAGCATATAATGAACCTTCACTACCACAACGCACTTGCTGCGTCCCGAACTTTTTTCTTTTTTTTTCTTCATTTTTTCATTTATTCAAACTTGTCCTTACGACTCACTGGGACTGCGACACAATTGACTAAAATAGAAATGACAGATGACACCTTTAAAATGTCTATGTAATGTGTCTTAGTATTTAACAGAGAAAAATCTATATATATATATATATATATATATATATATATATATATATATATATATATATATATATATATATATATATATATATATATATATATATATATATATATATATATATATATATATATACCTATATATATGTATATATATATATATATATATATATATATATATATATATATATATATATATATATATATGTGTGTGTGTGTGTGTGTGTGTGTGTGTGTGTGTGTGTGGCAAAAGAAAACAAGAAAAAGATATAGGTATAATAATAGAAACGTTTGTATCACAATTTTAAAGTATTTAAATTATTATTACATGTACTTAGTTAGTAAAACCAGCTGTGGCTAATGGATTTGAGCTTCCGAGGCCATCTAATCCATTTTAACTAACTAACTACTCAAGCCAGGATTTACATAATTGTCATCCCACTCTTTTAGCAATATTCTGATGGGAGTCACAAGCACCTTGTATGAAATTAAAAACAGTTTGCGGCTAATGATACGTGCCGCATATATATATATATATATATATATATATATATATATATATATATATATATATATATATATATATATATATATAATTTTCGTACAAAGAAAAGGCAACTAACAACGTTCTGGTGATATTCTTTTCAAAGCACACTGCTTCTTTTAAATAAAAACAACTTTTGTTGCACTCAGTGAGGTGCTTGGCTTTTGACCCAGTTCAAAAATTCAAAGTTCTATCGCTTGCCAATGATTGAAGCAAATATTTGACATATTTTAGTGCAATTATAAAAAAGTCTGGATGCAACAAGTGCATTATAGTAGTGAATTTCCATAAAAATGTTTTTAATAGCAAATATGCCTTTTTTCATTAAAGCATGCATCAAATTTGGTTCACAGTATAACCTATATAGTAGAAATAATGTGCCATATTTCATCAAATAAGCTTTTCGACAAAACTCCCAAAAAAGTTTTTGGAGAAAAAATTTACAATCCGAAAACATTTTTTCAATAATTTATTAAACATTTATTATTATGCCCTTCACTTCTGAAACACAAAATACAGACTGTTCTATTTCAAACAATTGAGTTACGACATTTTTTCTAATTCAGTAACTATTTCAGAGCGCCCGGTGCATGAGATCTCGATTTTTTCATGTAATAATATAGACAAAACCTCTGAATGCCTCAGTTACATTGGACTCCAATTTTTGTTGGCAAAAACGCCGTATCTCAATTTTTGATACGTGCCAAAAATGTGAAAAGTTGCAAAACAATTGAAATAACTCGCAAACAAACATGCATTAGAACTCGATGGAAAATGCAAAAATGTAATAATATAATGGGTGTTTTAAGAAGGAATATTTGTATCGCCAACGACTTTTGGGCAACCTGTGATTGTCGAAATATTTTTTTATAAGATGCCGCTCAAATTGCAGCTATTCAAATGTGAAGCATTTAAAGAAAATTCGCTACCATAACGCACTTGCTGCGTCTCGAATTTCGTTTCTTACAAACATGCATTGTATTTAGATGCAAAATGCAATAATATAAGGTGGCTGAATGAGACCTCGAGGCCAGAACATACAAAAAAATATATGTAAGGCGTGCTCGATTTGAAAAAAAAACATAGAAATTGGTTTCACCAACGACTTATGGGCCAGCCTGTGATCGCAGAAATATTTTTTAAGGTGTAGCTCAAGACACCCTATAATTAACATGTACAATTGTTTCTCGTATCTTGTAGAATAACAGCAATCTTGAGCTTTGCCGTAGAAATGTGTCACCCTGTATATATGTAAACAGATAAAACTCAAACTAACCTCGGTTATGTCCTAGGTCACCTAGTTCGCGCTCAATTGAAAAAAATATTTTTAAAATTCAAAAGTTGCGGTCTCCTCAATAGCAGTGGCGGCTCGTGATTTTGGGAGTGGGTGAAGTAGAATCGGCGCGGCCCCAAAGGGGGTCCAGGGAGACGAAGACCCCCCCTCAGCCGCAGCCGATTTTTTTTTCAAGGTCACGCGTTCTTCTGTATTTAAATGAAAAATCCATTTGTACAAAAATATAGACTTTCACAAGGAATAATTTTCGAAATAATGACCAAGAATATTCGATAAGAGGACACTGTACAGATACTGTACACGCACGCATACGGTTATATAATACGGCACACGTATTACCCATGAAAATCTGTTTATAGAGGGAAGAGCTACAAGCATTTTTTTTCAAATTCAAGTCCTCATTTTTTACAACTTGAAATTTTATATCTAATATTTTATTGCATACAGACTTTCACAAGTCTGTATGCAGTATGGACAAGTTTCACCAAGTAAGGGCAACAACAATCAATGAATTAATATTTTATTATTTTGAAATTATTCTTTTAGGAGTGATAATAAACAAATCAATTCCACTTACCAAAAAGAAACATGGAAAATCCAGGTTTTTAAAAATCTGTAAATGTGACACATACCAGATTATTTAACGGCGCGACAGTAAAAATAAAAATACGGCTCTGACGATCCGACTAAATCTAAACAAACGACAGAAACTATGAATTGAAGCAGGTTCATAAGGCTGCACCACTTTTGTGGCACAACTTACCAATGCGTGTGCCGTTGCTATGGCAACCGTCCCATGCAAGCGTCCTGAAACAGAGGCAGCATTTGTATTCGAACAAATCTGGCTCAGTCAGTCCGCAGTTGCTTGATGCTCTACAGTTCCGCAATACGCAAGCGCTGCGCGTTGCGGCATGTATACATTCAATTCGGTGATCAGGGAAGGGCTTGAAAATTATATTGTACCATAAATTACTATAAAAATACATTATCAACTGCGGCGCGACGTAACAGGACTTTTTATGTGGTTGTACCAAATGAATTTGACGCACGCACGCACGCACGCACACACACATACATACATACATATATATATATATATATATATATATATATATATATATATATATATATATATATATATATATATATATATATATATATATATATATATATATATATATATATATATATATATATATTTGTGTGTGTGTGTGTGAGTGAGTGAGTGTGGTGGGTGTGGGTGGGTGGGTGGCTATGTGTGTATGTGTGATTTTTTAAGAAAATTCACTAAACACAGCAGACCACAAAGAAACAATAGTATACGGGCTGGCTTATTTAAAAAGGTTAGAAACGCTGTTACAACTTTTCTTTTTCTGTTTTTTTTTTCTAAACCGAAAATAAAAAAGTTGGGGGGAAAGCATATGTCAACCTGTGTATGAATAATTGACTTAAAAGCTATACACATTTTACGATTCTTTAGCAAAATGTAGGTGAAGAAAATATGTATATAAGGTGTAAATTTCAAGTAGTGGTGTGTGTGTGTGTGTGTGTGCGCGTGTTTGGGATGACCTCGGAAGCTTAAGTCCATTGGTCACAGACTTTTGAAGATTGTTGTTTGTTTGTTTTCGGGGATACAATCATATGGATTTATTTTTGTGGCTTTTAATGTCTTTCAGTGAGCCTCCTACTTGATCATAGCTTTACAAATTAATAGTACTTAAATATAATTAAAATTAAAATAACAGAAGTGGTTTTTTTTTTGGTTGTTTTTTTGGTTTGTTTGCATTTTTTTGTATTTATATTTTTTCTTTTTTTTTTGTTTTTTTTTTCCTTTTTTTTGTTAGGGATCAAAACGAGGACACTGTCGCCTAGGGGCTCGTTAAGGCTAACAGACAAACAAGACTAAGCCACGGACAGGTGGGGAAAACAATAGGACAGACATTAGGATACCAAAAATTAATTTACATAATTCTCTATAGGCCATATTCACATACATACATTACTATATAATTACAACTAATGTAACACGTTGCGTGGTGGAAATTTACTATTTATAAGTATTATTTACAGGGTTTGATTTCCTAAATCTAAGTTTATATTTCTAAAAAATTTGTACAATGCTATCTTGACTTCAATTTTATGACTACTTAGAAGTTGTGTTAAATTCATAGGGTGTTTTGTGTATTTTTCCAACGTTAGCATGAGGTTGGTTCGCTGTGCAGAATACTTAGAGCATGAAAATATAACATGATTTAAGTCAGCAATATTGTTTTCGTTGCAGTCACAATTAGGACTTTCGGTCACACCTATCTTATGCAGGTGCGCTGGAAATCTTCCATGATTAGACTTTAGTCTTGTTAATATTGCAGTGAATGCGCGGTTTCTGGAAATTTCTTTGACCAGATGTAATGGAAGTTGTTCGTGTATAAGAGCATAGTGGTTTGAACTTGAGGTGACATAACAGTGCCATCCTATATCCCAGTATTTAATTAGTTGCTGTTTAATTTCCGGTCGAAAGTCTGTATATGGGATTTTTCGGTTTTGTTGATGATCGTTTTCCAAAAATGGTGCTTGCTTGGCTAGATCGTCTACTATTTCATTTCCTGATATTCCGGCGTGCCCCTTGACCCACAGGTATACTATTTCAGTGATTGCTTTTAACTGATACTCGAATTCCTTTATGCGAGATAGAATAGCATTTTTAAAGTTATCTTGTTTCTGGTTCTTAATTGCCATAAGTGCTGACTTTGAATCACTTATTATTATACATTTTGCTATATTGTTCTTAGTGATCCATTCTAATGCCTGTTCTATTGCTGTTAGCTCAGCTGTATAAATTGAGGCATACTTGGACATTATAATTTGTGTTTTCAATTGTAGCTCTGGAATGTAAAAAGCGGCTCCCACATTCGTGTTGTGTTTTGAGCCATCAGTATAAATTTGTACTGAGGATGAGTATTTATCTATAATGTCCGAAAAAGTGTTCTGAATCATTCCTGTATGATCTGAATAGGCTGGTATTATTACTCTAGATTTTTGTATAAGAGCTTGATAACTATAGTAGTGGTGTAGTGCAGCGAATCCCAAACTGTGGGGCGCGCCCCCTAGGGCGACGTGATAAAACTAAATGGGAGGCGCTAGCATATTGAGAAGAAATGGAAAAGAATATAATATTAAAAAAATTATTTAATTTACTGAAAGAAAAGCAATAGTATACACTTATGTAGGATTTTAATTTAATTTACTGAAACAAAGCAATAGAATACACTTTAATAAGATTGTATCAGTACTGCACAATCTATTTAATAATTAACCTATAAATAATAAAATAAAAACAAGTTTATAATTATTGGTGACTCCCTTCGACTTGCAGAACAAAGTTTTTCAAAAGAAGGTTTAATATTAGAAATTGAGACTCTAAACTTTTTTCTACATTTATCTGAGATCTGTATTTTGTCTTCAAAGCAGCCACCTCAAAAAATGCGGTTTAGGAAAGGTAGGATGTTGAAAATGATAATAGTATACGAAATGCTATTGTTTTCGTTGGAGAAAACTCTTCAACCCTGCCCAAAATTCAAAACGATATAAGTGAATAGTATTACTAACTTGTCTTTTGATTTCACCACTTGCGGTGAAGGCCATAAAGATTTCTTCTTCGGTAGTTGAGAGACCTTCGGGAGTATTTTAAAATGGGTCCCCTAAACCACTCTTAACGTGCTATCAAATTGAAGTCAGCAAGGAAATACTTTTTAAAATTCTTTGCCAGCATGGCTAAATGATTTTTAATGGTTACAAAAAGAACTTTCACATGTTGTTCTTTAGCCTTCTAAGTTTTAGCACACTTATCCACATTTGCAAACATTTATAGGTTTTTTTGCTTTACATTTCTGCTCCATAATTTCAGTTTTTTATAAAACGCATTAACCTTATTACTCGTGTCCAACAAATGTGTGTTTGCTCCTTAAAGTTGAAGAACCAAGGTATTTAATTTCTCGAATGTGTCGACATGTAGCTCAATTTCATCACACATAAATCATTCCGTAACTTCTCGGCTTCCGGTCGGTTTTCCTCTTCTAGAAAAATTGCGATTTCATATCTTAATTCATAAACACGTTGCAAAAATGCGGTAACCATCTTGCCTCGCAATAAAATAGTAACGCTGAATGTACTGCACCCATGTCTTTACACAGTGCAGAAAAGATTCTTGATTTGAGGGGTCTCATTTTATATAATTTACTACGGTTACCACCGTCGTTAGCACAATATTCCGACCAGGGTTCATAACTTTAGAAGTCAGAGCTCCTCTGTGGATCATGAAATGTGAAGTATGTCCAGACACTGTGAGAATTTTTGTTTCACAAGTGCATGTATACTTTGGAACCTTCTAAACATTGTACAAACGCCATCGGTGCATATTCCGACGCCAATTTTCCACTATACGTTTGCCTCCTTTAGAAAATCAGTTAAGATAGCAAATTATGCAAGTGCTGTTATTTTGAGTACTATTATTTTGCAGAATAGTAGTTCTTCTACTCGTGACATAACATCACGAAATCGAAAATAAGCAATTAAATTAGCATCTTTCTTGCTATTTGTTGCCTCATCAAGCTGAATTGAAAAAAAATTTATTACGAACTCCCCGAAAAGCTGATGCTGTACAACTGCATCTATATCACCAATTCGACAGGCAACAGTATCATTTGATAGAGTGCATGGATATGGACTACAATTGTTTGGCAACAATATCTCCAAACATAGTTTCTACGATCTCAATTGCAGCTGGCAGAATAAGCTCACCAATTGTGTGAGGCTTTTTACATCTGGCTATTTGATATGAAACTTTGTAAGACGCAAGTAAAGCGTTTTCATTCACAGACAAAGTTGTTTTTTTTATGATTTTTGCTTTTCATATGACTTTAATTGTAATTGGAAGAATTCCTAGGGTTTGCTAACTAACTCACTATGATGCGTTTCCAATTGTCGTTTAAGCTTATTAGATCTCAAGCTGTCTGCTGCCAAAATTTTTGAGCAAGTGACACACAGGGGCCTTTCCTCTTCATTTACTTCATTGTTGGTAAACCCAAACATTCAATACTCCTGGGAATATTTTCTTTATTTTTGTTTCAGAAACACTCTAGTCTGTGCATTTGTTGATGGTTCACTATCGTCAAATGCTCTCTTATGCCCACTTAAAATTTTATCCATGATTCTGTATACACTGTATAAATGTACTGTTACTCGAATATCGTGAATTGCAGTTAAGACGCAAATTACAACATACAATTTAAGGTAGAACGAGTAGGTAGAGATGGGTCATTCTGCGCCCACTTCCCGCCTCCCGCTACTGAGCATGCGCGTGACGTTACAAAGATGGCGGATGTATAGAGTGTGACGTAAGCTCTAAATTGAGCCGAGTACAATGACACCAGACACCATACCTCTAAGTTAAAAGCTGAAAAAGTTTATTTGCGCATGCGAATATGCTATTTTTGAATTCTACTTATCGAGCCGAGTAAAATGACAACAAACACCATACCTCCAAGCCGAAAACTAAAAAAGTTTGATTTGCGCATGCGCTAACCGCCATATTTACATACGTCATTTTTACAAAATTGAAATGGTGGGCTTCCTTATTTAGACGGGTTGCGCCAACTACCATTTAAAATTTTAGATTTTTTTGAATTCTTGCGCCAACAGCCGCCGTCTTGGCCGTCATCTTGGATTACGTCATCTCAGTTTAGAGCTTACGTCACACTCTATACAACCGCTATATTTGTTACGTCACACGCATGCTCAGTAGTAGGAGGTGGAAAGTGGGAAGATGGGCCCAGAACCGCTCATCTATACCTACTAGAACAATGGGCTCGACTGAGACTGGCTGAAACTGAACGAAATGCAGCATTTATACACGCCGCGCAGACGTTCTAGAATGTTCGAAACAAATCGGAACGTCTCGCGAGAATTTCTGCTTCGGTGGACTTAACACGTGGGGGCACGATTAGAATTGTGATTGAAAATTTGGTTGTAAATACTAAAGGTTTGAGTAACGCCGGCGTAGTGGATACCTACAATCAAAGTGTCGATATAAAAAACTTTTGGTTACATAGGTTTCCTAGGTATACAAGTGATCCAAAATAAGTGGATCAGTTCCTGATGGATTACCTAAGAATAACACCCTGTCCAACGTAACCTGAACATTAAAAATGTACGTACTTGCACATATAATTAATGTTTGAAAATTTGACCGTTTATGTAACTAATTTCATTTTTTGAAACCAAATATTTACAATAAGTTCACTGAACTTCCCCTTATACCGGGAGTCGCCATTAAGCCCCTCTATTTTTAGAAACAACGATACATTTTCTTTAGTCATTTTAACACAATATTATTCTGTAAGTGATTTGTGTACCTAATATTTAAGAGTTTAAAAGTTATTTCATATAAAAAAAGATGCACAGGCCTTGAAAATTTACCAATCTCCTAATACATATTTTGTATTTATAAAACAATAAAAAGGGAGGTTCAGCTTTCAGGCATTCTTAATTTCTTTACTTAATAGTATACAGAATATATATATATATATATATATATATATATATATATATATATATATATATATATATATATATATATATATATATATATATATATATATAATACAAGTGTTATTTGAACGTTCGTGACATTATAATCCGAATTTTTCAAATAGAATATACTAGTTATTTAGTATGTATAATTTATTATTCTTTATACTTATTTCTGTTCGTTTTTGAAATATTAAGTTTTCTAAATTAAAGCACAAGAAATATCTGATTCGTTTTTGCAAATATGTCCCTGAAAATAGTTATGATTTATTAAAGTTACTTACTGTACGTTTAGTTTGCAAGGTCCTATGTAAATAAATATTTTGAGTAAGTTTTGTCATTCTGTTATTAGGTACTTATCTACATAATGCGTTATTTCATTATTATGTCTCCCGGGTAATAAATTAGTTAATCTGCATGCATACACTTAAGGTAGGTAAGTAGATAGTGCGACACCTGGGACCATCCCCTCCACTTTTTTCTGCGCATGCGCGTGACGTCATGCGCATGCGCTGACCTGTGACAGTTGACAGCTGACCTGTCAGTTTTGACAGGTGTCAAATGTCACTGACCTGACAGCTGTCAACGTCAGCTGTCACCTGACCTGACAGGTGTCAACGTCAGTTGTCACCTGACCTGTCAGATGACGTCACAAGCATTCCAAGATGGCTGACCTGTCATAGACAGCCGCAACCCGGGTTCTCTATGGAACTGACCTGTGCTGACGTAAGATGTTCCGTCTGACCTGTCCAGAGAGAGAGAGAGAGAGAGAGAGAGAGAGAGAGAGAGAGAGAGAGAGATAGCTACAGCCCCAGGTTAGGTATTAACTGACCTGAGATGACGTCACAAGCGTTCCAAGATGTCTGACCTGTGTCCATAGATATCTACAAGTCAGGTTAGGTATTAACTGTCTTATGTCTGACCTGTGATGACGTCACAAGCGTTCCAAGATGTCTGACCTGTGTGTCCATAGATATCTACAAGTCAGGTCTCCATGTGTATTTGAAGAATACCAGCTGTCTGATTGTTTATTAAGGTTATGTTCACACACACACACACACACACACACACACACACACACACACACACACACACACACACACACACACACACACACACACACACACGTGTTGATTACCAGTCATCTGTTTGTTTATTAAGGTTATGTATGTATTTGTTTATTAAGGTTATGTTCGCACACGTGTTGATTACCAATCATCTGTTTGTTTATTAAGGTTATGTTTGTATTTGTTATTTGAATGCAAACAGACATGATAATACAAGAGTGTACTTACATACAACAAGAGACGTCATCCTTGTTTCACAGCTTAATACACACACACACTACTGAACAGGTGTCTTCTGTGTTGAGGAAACAGACAGACAGACAGACAACTGATTGCCATTGTTGGAGCTTGTACATGCTGTTTGAAAGGATATAACACACGTCATGACAGTTCAAAGTCTTTGCTTAGACTGACAGATGCATGTGTATTTGAAAGAAAAGCATTCGCCTGAAATTAGATTTGAACCCACGAACCTCGAATCGGTCATAGACAGCTTTCTCAGATATACTATTGCTAAACCAATAGCTCCACAGACGCACACGTTAAAAGTTTGTTCGCAGTTGTATATATAAAACAAAAGCCAGTTGTTGTTTACATATGAGGTTAGGTGTTCGTATACATGTTGATTACCAATCATCTGATTGTTTAGTAAGGTTATGTTTGTATTTGTTATTTGAATACAAACAGACATAATAAGAAGAGTGTACTTACATACAGCAAGAGACGTCATCCTTGTTTCACGACTTAACACATACTGAACAAGTCTCTCTCTTTTGTATTGAGGAAACAAACTGATGTAAGAGAGAGAGAGAGAGAGGTCTTACAAAAGGATAAACAACGTTTTACAGTTGTTAACCTTGATCCTGTTTGAGCTTGTCTGTGTATCTGTTTAATATACGCAAGAGAGAGGCCCTCTTAAAGGTAAACAACGTTGACGACCTTGTGTTATATCTGTTGAATCATTCCATTATACGTGTTTGAGCTTGTCTAGAATACAGTCGTTAGAAGTATGACATCATCCATGTAAAAAAACAAATACAGTTTAAAAACGGTTACTGTGGGTAATATGTATAAATAGGCTACACACAGACACTCTTAAACATATTCATAATTCAGTTGTTGTTGAGAAAAGACTTGCTTCAGTTTACTCTACCCAAATCTGTTTCAAAATGGCTACATTAAGTGATGTGTGTTACCAGCAAATTAAAGACAACTTCTGGTATGGTCTATTTGGAGACTTTCAACTTATTATCGATACAAGCTGTACGATCCAAATTCAGTAAATCTCTTTAACAGAATAAAGACTGAAGTGAAATACCTTACAGCACATAGAAACAACCTACATATAGCCGATGTACCACAAGATAAGTTTGTTCAGGATATTATTGCTTTAAGACATACTTTTTAATTGTATTACAAAATAAAAACACAGTAATTTTAACAAAGACTTTTATTTGATTCTAAGTACAAGTATGTAAACTCTTGGAATACATTTATAGAATTATTAACATTAGATGGTTCAGTGTTGCGTTGGTGCTGTTGTTGTTGTTGTCGTTGGTGTCTCTTCATGGCTGTGGGCTTACTAGGTGATAACACTAGCTTCTTTTAGTTCTTCCAAGATTGACTGAATTTCGTTGTTATGAGCATTATTACCTGCAACTTGGGAAGCCACTAAAAGTCTAAGTCTGTCAACCAACTCGTTTATGTCATTCCAATACACATAGGCTATTTGTTTGTTATTTTGTATCATATAGTTGCTGGTGCTGATGTTGCTGTTAGGGCTCATGCCGTTGCTATCGCTGCTCTTATCACTCTGAGTTTTAAGTTCAGTCTTTTGTTTTTTGTTAAGATGTCTGTCGTTGCTGTCGTCATCGTCTTCCTCGTAGGTGTAACCAAAACCTTGAGGTGTTGAGGATCTACGACCTCGTGGATTTATCACTGGTTTTATTAGAGTCAGATACTTTTCAGAGGAACAACCCTTGGTTCGGGCGTTAGGATCATAGTTCATTTTATAAACACTAGTTGCTTCTAGAATATCTCTATAGTGTTGAAGATCGTCATAAGTATACCCCCGGGGTCTTTTCATAAATAACAATTCTAGCAAACCTTGTGTTTGCGGGTATCTCCTTTGGCCCAGTTGAATCTCAGCATCGGTAAAGTCTAAGTGTTTGTTACCAAGACTCCAGCTACCGGTATCTTTAGCGTAGCGGGCACCATACGTTTGATCAATGGTACCGAGCCTTGGTGGTTCAGTAAAATACTTGTCTACATAATATCGAACTCGGTCAGGATATTGCTCCAAAAATTCTTGATATGCAGGGTTGGTTGTGACAGTTTGTAGGTCGGCCTCAAGCTCTTCAAATGTTGGGATATCCTCATCGGAACTTGTCTCCTCAGCCTCTTCCCTTGGTTCAGCTTCAAAAACTTCATGGTCTTTAAGGAACTGTACTTGGGGTTTCGTTTCTGGTATATCGACTTCGTCTTTGATTTGTTCAGCCTTTGGTTGTTGCTGGGGCTGCTGCTGCAGTGCTGCTGTGTTTTTAGATATTTCACTTAGGGGCTCAACAAGTGGTTTATATAAACGTTGCAGAGCATCATCATTCTCAGCTCTGTTAAGTTTAAGCATTAAATGTTTTTTTCGAATATTGTCAGCAAGTTGTAAAATCCTTTTCTTAATTTTTCGCTCTTCCTTACCCAACACTTCCATTGTGCTACAACTGTTTGGTGTTACCAGCCGGTCTAATCATTTGTTTGAGCGATACAGGTTGTGTGGTGGTTTAACATATACTGACTCCGTCACGGTACATGCCTTCTTATTTATCACGATATCCGTCTGTCTTGTTAGACAGCTGTGTTAGACAGCTGTGTTAGACAGCTGTGTGTTAGACAGCTGTGTGTTAGACAGCTGTGTGTTAGACAGCTGTGTGTTAGACAGCTGTGTGTTAGACAGCTGTGTGTTAGACAGCTGTGTGTTAGACACCTGTGTGTTAGACAGCTGTGTGTTAGACAGCTGTGTGTTAGACAGCTGTGTGTTAGACAGCTGTGTGTTAGACACCTGTGTGTTAGACAGCTGTATGACAGCTGTATGACAGCTGTGTGTTAGACAGCTGTGTTAGACACCTGTATGACAGCTGTGTTAGACACCTGTGTTAGACAGCTGACTGTCCTGTCTATCATTGTTAGAATAATATATATCTATATGTTAGAATAATATATATCTATCGAATCCTTTTCTATATCGACCTTTGTGTACATCGTTTTCCTTCACAATCACCAACACACCATACTTATTATCTTTCCAGCATTGGTGGCAGATAGTTTTAAATTGTTTAAAGTCCATACCGGTGGTCACATGATCGTCGTACACATGTTTTAAATTGGTTTCATCTTGCTTGAATAACACAATAACATTGGTGTTGTCACGTACCAGATGTTTGGGTATTCGTGTATATGTTTGACAGAGATAGAATGAATCAATATTCTTATGTCTGCCCATACTGAAGTATGCTCTTATTTTATCTTGTTTGTCACAAGCTACATCATCAAATATAAACACAGAGTTGTCCTTGGCATCTGCCGGATCTAATATTTCATCGTTTTCTCTATAAGGATAGTAACCAACACCTTTTGTGGCATTCATCACCTCCTTTAACATCTTGTATTTCGGTTGATACAGAGACTTTGAATACACATACACGTTATCAAATTTTAAACCGTTTGCTTCAAACAACAAACTCAGCATGACATTAGTTTTACCACACCCACTCGGACCACATATGATACAGCGAACGGTGTTTGGAAAGAGAGGACCATGCCTCAGTTGTTGTTGAGCTGTGTCCGTAACAACATCGTATATTTGTAATGGGTAAGGCAGAAGCGTGTTTGCTGGTACGCATCTTAACTTAAACTAAACTATATTTTTTGGGGTGTGTATATATATGAATGCAAGTGAGACAAAGGCATGTATCTCAAGAAACAGCGCTCCGGTTATGGGTTGTATCTGCAAAAACCATTGCAATAAAAGACTCAAACAGTAGCCTGTGTGTATCAGTCATGGCGCACACCTTTGTGTTGAAAGACCGCAGCTCCCATCTGTCGTCAGACTACCATCCACCAATTGTTTTGGATGGTAATTATGCTGTTGCCTTGATAGGCTTTCACACCTACAACAACATACCCAACATCTATGAAGGTAAAAACAAATTTCATGTAAAAGAAGGAACCGGTTGGCGAACCATCACGATACCCACCGGTGCTTATGAAATAACACACTTGGAAGAGTTACTTCAAAATGAACTTGTTGGTGCTACAGCAACACACGAACAAAAGCAACAGGCTCTGATTCTGAGACCTAATCCGAACACCATCAAATGTAGACTAAAGTGTTATACAAATGTCAGTTTTGAATTTGATGGTTCGATTGGGCGAATGTTGGGCTTTTCAAAACAAGTTCTTCAGCCGGACACCTTTTATGAATCTGATTTACCTGTTAAAATAGTGGATGTTAGACAGATTCGCATCGAAACCAATATTGTGTCTGGTTCCTATTATAACGGACAACCCTCACATACGCTGTATGAGTATGCTCCGATGGTTGATCCTGGCTACGCAATCGACATAGAACCTAAAAATTTAATTTACTTGCCGGTGAACAAGCAAGAGATTTCCAATATAAGCATCGACATCGTCGACCAAGATTCAGTTCCTGTCAACTTTCAAGGTGAAGAGGTGTCTGTTCGCTTGAAACTTATAAAAGTTGCTTAGTATGTTGGTCTTTAAGGATATAAAAGCAAGTGCATCTACCACAACAAATTCAGTTGAGTCAGACACGTCAAAGGGTACGCTTCGTCCCGATAATATTGAGTTCCTGCAAAGCCTGGGTTATCATGTCGTCAAAACTAGAAATATTCAAAGAACCCGTGTTTGATGATGGCATCGATCGAGAAGAGCTTCGCTCTTACTATTCACCAACTAAATCGTTTGGTAACAGCGATGAAATTGAAATAGCCATCAACCAACAAGATGCGTTCGTATGTCTGGCCGAGTCAGCTCTAATAATCGAAGGTGCTCTGGAACCTGTAGCAATCCAAAATGCCACTGGTGCTTGTTATCTGTCAAATAATGGAGGAGCAGCTCTGTTCGAATCAATGACCTATGAGTTAAATAACAAGGAAGTGGAACGAGTGCGAGACCCATACACCACAACCATCATCAAAAGTCTGCTATCGTTCAGTAAGAATGAAGCCCAATCTCTTAGCAACGCCGGACTGAATGTGTCGTCGGAGCACATCACCTTAAATGATAACAAGTTTCACATGCTCATACCTGTCTGGTTCCTCTTCAGTTTCTTTCATCATTTCAAAGGAGTTCTCTGTGGCAAACATACTTTCCGCTTTACAAGAGCTCGAAACGATTCCAACGGCTATTACAGCACAGGTACGGCACGAGCAAAAATTACCGTAACCAATATGTTTTTAAAGGTAAAACATGTATTTCCCAATGATAAAATGAAATTGGAACTGATGGATAAAATAGCCAAAGACACCTCTATATTTCTCGCATACCGCAAATGGGACATATATGAGTTACCAGCACTCAGAGATATCAACAGAGATGTGTGGGCTGTTAAAACTGCAACCAACTTGGAAAGACCTCGATATGTGATTATAGCATTTCAAACAGATCGTAAGGATAACGTGAAGAAGAGGTCAGACTATTTCGATAACATTGGTATGTTGGACCTCCGAGTGTTTCTAAATTCAGAATGCTACCCTTATGAATCTATGAATATGGATTTTGAGAAATCGAAATATGCAGAAGCCTATAACATGTATACAGATTTTCAAAAAAGCTTCTGTTATAAAAACATGTCGGAGCCTATCTTGAATTATGACGAGTTTAAAGACAGAGCTCTATTTGTGATTGACTGTCAGCACCAGAACGAGTCAATCAAGTCTTCAACGGTGGACATTAAGGTGGAGTTTATGAGTCACGCCAACTTCCCAAAAAATACTCGTGTTTATTGTTTGGTTATTCATGACAGTGTAATGGAATATAAACCTCTAACGGGCATCGTTAGAGCCATTATGTAATAATAGTATGTCATTTATGTATCAATATGTACAACTTAATTAATCCTAATAAATTTTTATTGTATGTAAATCAGTTGTTTTATTTTTATTTTGTTGCATTTTTATTAACCCCGTTCTGTCTGTCAGTCTAAGCAAAGCCTTCGTGCAGTCATGACCTATGTGTGTGTGTGTGTGTGTTCTATGCTTTCAAACAACCCATTCAAGACCTCAACAGACGTCAGTGTGTGTTAAGCCGTGAAACATGTATGACGTCTCTTGCTGTATGTAAGTATACTATTATATTATTTATGTTTGCATACAAACAATACTTATCAAACAATCCTCGTATATCAAAGTTTAGTTTTCTTGTTTTAAATTGAGTTTTGTTACTTGTGTTTTTTTGATCACTCCCTATATAAATTCAGATTCACTGTGATATAAAACACTAACATAAACAAACACACATACATAAAACCAGATCTCCAGTTTTATTACCCCATTAAACAAATTCATTAACATATCTAGATGTAAATACGTTTTGTTATTGATAGTTTTGCTTCAAACGTTTTTGTTTTTAGAATTTTATATTAGATATGTAAATTGGAACGCCTTTAAATATCTTTTACTATAAAATATCTTTTTGCTATAAAATATAAATATACAATTGTTTTTAAAAAATTACCGTACCTATTATATATTCAAATTGGAATGTAATAGAGATACCACCCCTGCCCACACACACTCATCAGCCTGATAAACTCGTTTTATGTAACAGGTTTTTGTTTTATATATACCACTGCGAACAAACTTTCACCGTGTGTCTGGCTAGCATAATCGGTTTAGGGACGTTTGCATATCTTAGTAAGCTGTATGGTCGGGGTTCGAATCTAACTCAAATCTAATTTCAGGCGAATGCTTTTCTTTCAAAAATCATATTTCAAATTAAAATCAAAATTTCAAATTACCCGCTCAATATATCTTCCTCATATATGTATGTGTGTGCTAAACCGAATGACTGTGTCCAACAGATCTCTCCCCTCGAGCTAGGGAATATTCTCCCACTCTACAACTTTACAAATAGAATATTCTCTAGCTCGATGAGTCAGATCTCTGGACACAACAGACACTAATTTTCAAACAAATTCAAATTTCCCGCCAAAAACGAAATACCCTAACAACTTCAACACATCTTACCAACACAATAAACAACAAACAGCTGTGTGTGTTTACGAACATAACCTTAATAAACAAATACATACATAACCTTAATAAACAAACAGATAACACGTTGACGACATAACAAATACAAACATAACCTTAATAAACAATCAAATGATTGGTAATCAACACGTGTGTGTGAACATAACCTCAATAAACAATCAGCTGATTGGTAATAAACATGTCATACGAACATAACCTTAATAAACAAATACAAACATAACCTTAATAAACAATCAGACAGCTGGTATTCAACACACACACGCACACACACACACATAGAGAACTAACCCGACTTGTAGATATCTATGGAACATCTGACGTCATCAGACAGTTAATACCTAACCTGAGGGGGCTATCTATGGACAGAGGTGGTGGCCATCTTGGAACATCTGACGTCATCAGACACTTCCATAGAGACCCGGGTTGCGGCTGTCTATGACAGGTCAGCCATCTTGGAACGCGTTTGACAGATGTGACATTTGACAGCTGTCACACAGGTCAGATCTGACATCTGACAGCTGACGTTGACAGCTGACAGGTCAAGTGTCAACTGTCACCCTACAGCGCATGCGCGTGACGTCATCACGCATGCGCAGAAAAAAGTGGAGGGGATGGTCCCAGGTGTCGCACTATCTACTTAGGTACTCCAATAAGGAGCAGCACATGGAGAAATCTTGGCAATGGCTAGTCATTGACAAACAAAACTATCCGTTCTTTAACAATTTCAACCTCGTGTTAAATTGATCGGGTAACAATTCAAGAATTCAGCCGGAAGATACAGTCCGTACGATATCTGTTGAGAGAGAGTTCCATAAAAAGAATAACCCATAAAATTCTATTGTCAGAACTACTGTAACAATTTACCGCAGCAGGAGCGTTCCTTGAAATTTTCCGCGAAATAACAATGGGCTAGTTCACCAACTGTAACATTCTACGACTTGACTTTCAATTATTTAAAGTAGAATCGCTACGCAGCATTTTAAGCTTGCCAGCCATGTAAAAAAGTCATCCTGTCAGTAGAATTTTTTGTCTTAAACGAACCAAAGCACGATGCCATTTCCAAGACTAAGCAAACCAGATTTCCTGTACTTACAGCTATATAATGTGATCAACTTTTCGCAAACCATACTAATATATGTTACAGCTATTCAGTATTCTCTGGATTCAATTGTGACCAATTAACCTTCGTTAAATTAGAAGCATATAGAAAGTTACAATAAGATGTGTAATTTGATATTTACCTGATGTATAGTTCATATAACGAACCAACTGCCTCAAACTATCATATTAAAAACGCTGAAGAACATCCTATAAGATCTAGAATTCAGAAGGGCCACTTGCCTCAGTTAGCTATTGCGCGCTGGCTACGTCCTTCATTTACAAAAACGAAGAGCAACGGTGAAACCAGAGAAGTAGTCCCCAAGTCTATATGTAGTATCATATTACGATACCTGACACCAATGATTTACGTGCCTAGTAAAACCTAATCCAGCATAAAACAAGACACCCATGTTTTTAAACTAGCTGACTATACCTGGATTGGAGCGTCATTAATCATGACATCAATTCCTGCCCTTGCTGCCTCTTATTTGTATTGAGGCGCAAATGAAACCTTTAAATTCAAAAAGTTACTCAAGATAATTTATTATACCTTATTAAAATTGTGTATATCATCAACTGCTGCAACATACTTGAGTATCGTCTGCATAGTAATAGATTTTATAGGCAGTCAATTCAAGATATTAAAGTCAGAGATATATATTGTGAAGAGCAACGGTCCGGGGATGGATGACTGCGTAACTTCATGTTGGGTGCAGGAGTTGTGGAAAAAGTGCCATTCAGAAAAACACACTGCTTTCAATTGGTAATTACTTAGAAACAAACAATATCCACACTAAAGTCAATGTGCAAACAATTTATGCCAAGAACGTCTCTCATCTTTGTTACGGCAATAGCAAAGGTCTTGGAGTACATAGTCCAAATATACCAAAAAAGTCTCGACAGAGTTATGGTAGTGAATTTTCATTAAATGTTTTTAATAGCAAATATTATGTCTCTTTTGAATTAAAGCAGGCATCAAATTTGGTTACCAGTGTAACCTACATAGTAGAAACAATGTACCATATTTTATCAAAGTAACTTTATTGTTTGAAAAACTACAACAATTTTCAGAAAATAAACTTAAAATGTTACTGAAAAAACTGGTCAGATTTTCCTGGCCAACGAACTTGTTCAAGCTATTTACTGACCTACCAAAATATAATTATTCACAAAGTTTTTCGAAAAAAATTTTTTCATGAAAATTGGCGAACAATTTCTTAACGAAATTCTAAAAACATTTTTTTTTTACAATAATTTATTAAACATTTATTATGAATGATCAAAATGACACAAAAACTTTATAAACAACGAGAAAATGTATACGGCACCTCGATTTTTTCGACAAATAATATAATCGAAAACCTCTCTGAATCCGTCATTTTCAATGGGACTCTGCTGTGTATTGGTAAAAACGCCATATCATAATTTTTGATAGGTGCCAAAAATTGAAAAAAAAAATTGGAACAATTGAAAAAACTCGAAAACAAGGAACGCTATCAATTTCCACAAACATGCCTTATAATTCGATGGAAAATGCAAAAATGCAATAATATAAGAGGTGTTCGATTTAGAAAAAGAAAATTTGTATCACCATCGACTTCTAGGCCATCCTGTTATTGTCGAAATAATTTTATACGATGCAGTTCAAGACATCTTATAACTAACGTATACATTTTTTTTTAGTATTTTGTATAATAACGGCAATATTGTTTGGTTGCCGTAGAAATGCATCACCCTGCGTATATCTATAAACAGATAAAAACTGAAACTAACACCGCATCTGGGTTCTAGGGGGCCTAGTTCACGCTCATTTGAAGAAATCGGCCCAGTATTCCCTTAGTTATTATCGGTGTGACACACACACACAGCCATATATATATATATATATATATATATATATATATATATATATATATATATATATATATATATATATATATATATATATATATATATATATATATATATATATATATATATATATATATATATATATATATATATATATATATATATATATATAATATATTCAAATTTCAAAAGCCGTGAACCCATTGGTGAATTTTTTTAACGAAAATTCACTAATAGCCAACGATTAGGTGTACTGTGGTCCCGTCGAAATCCCTACTAGGACCTATGTACTGATTAAAAACGAAGTAGACCGGGAGTAATAAAATAGTAATTCCTTATTCTGTTAAGCAGGCATAAACTATAAACATGAATAATTCGAAATCAATACGGAAATGAGGTATTAGATGTAACATGATGAGGTTATGAAACACCACAAATCAGAGGCTTTATGCAAACCTTTGCTTATTTTTAAATAATACATACCTACCTACTTCCTACTAATTTGATTTTAACTTACCAAATCAGAAAACACTTTTAGGAGATACAAAACACTTTTTATCAAATAAACCTTGTTTTTTATTTTTAAAGTAGGTAAAGCTTATATTCTATTCCGAGCCTGCGTGTTATGCTGGTTGTATAAATAACTAGTAAGCAATGAAGCAAATCTGCATCTGCCTCTGCCTGCAGGACTGTCAATTTAGATTTATTTATGTAAATAAATATGAGTAATACTTTAATATTTTTACCAACCATTACTTACGTAAAATAATGTTAAGATTTATTAGAATACTTATTACGATGCCGTCAATAGCTGAAGAATTTAGAAGAAGTTGGTTAACTTCTCTAATAGGTATCGGTGTTTTATTTTTTGGAATTTGGTTATTAACTTGGAATGAGGTGAGTAATTGATTAATTACATATAGATAACTAGGATTATAATTTAGTTTTTGTTTATATATTTACCTTTTTGTTTTTATTTACCTATAATGCTAGTCTTTGTTGTGAAACGATGTCTTAGTTGTCATATCATACAGAACTTTTAGGCTTAAATTAATTTGCAGTGTTTATTCATCCTCTGATGACGCTAACTTGGTTAGTGGAACGATCGTCTTTTTTTAAATTGGTGGTGATTTGGCTTCTGCAAGTGTGCTTATCAGTGCTCATTGCAGTGTTGACTTAGTAGGTACTGAAATTCATCCATTATTCGAACCCTTTAGAACAGATTTAAAACAGTAATATCGTTTCAAAGAGTGAAACCAATTTCCTAAATTTTACCCCTATTAAGTAAATATTATTTCGGAGGCTACAATAGCTAATGAGGGATATTTTAGTGTTTATGTTGTATACAGTTACCTACTACTACTGGCTCTAGGACCGATCTATGTTTTACTTGGTATAATATTAATTGGTCTCTGATTTTATTGGAAAAAAAACTGTCAATAACGTTTGTTGAATTGCAAAAGTACCTGTAAGACTTTGATAATATAATATACACCTCATCATGTAGTGCAGTGTTTATGACTTATCTCCTTAAGGAGATCTCCTTAAAATGCTAATATTCTAATAATAATTGTACATAGTTTAGTATTTTACATACCTGCATCATATAGTATGTGAAAAACAAGATAATAAAAACAACATTAGTGTAATTCAAAACACAGTTGTTAGTTTGTTGAATTTTTGTACAGGTTTTCAGCAAACATAAAAACTTTGTGAAATAAAAAAAAAACAATAGATATGCATTATTCAAGTGGTTCATGTTTTAAGAGAAACATGTACCCTTATTTGACATTTGAAACAATATCCTAACATGTTAAACATTTGCTATACCTACGAGACGTTTACCTACAATTTGAAACAATTGTTTGCCAGCTGACGTTTGACACATCTGTATAGGTACTACATATTATGCAAAGTGGTAAATCCTGCAAGATAATTTTAGAGCACAAAATGAATGCTTATATGCATAATATAACTGTTAAACAACTTGTGATGAAAACGAAACAAATTATATCTTCTAAAGCAGGTGTAAGTAAATCCTGATGTCTAAATATCGGGTTTTAGCGAATTTTTTTTTTAATTCGCTTATGGGGAGATCTGTGTTATATATATATATATATATATATATATATATATATATATATATATATATATATATATATATATATATATATATATATATATATATATATATATATATATATCCGACCGATAACTCAAAAAATAATGGACCGATCCTGATAAAATTTGCAGAGTACCTTACTTTTGCAAGTGGCTTGGATAAGTTCGTTGGCCAGGAAAATCTGACTAGGTTTTCCCGGAAAATTTTGTGTTTCCTTTATAAAAAAATTCATATCTCCGGAAATAACAAAGTAAGGGCAACCAAATTTGGTACGCGTGTTTGTATTATAAAAAGTGAACTCTGTACCAAAATTTAGGTCCCTAGCTTTAAAGACAAAGAAGTTATGGGCAGTTAAAGCAACAAATTTTGGAGTTTTCCTCAAAACGTCAAACTCGCAATATTAAACGTCAAAATTGGCAATGTTTAGGCAAAGAATGTAAAACAAATACCGTTCGTGAAAAGAAAATGTTGCAAGAAGAGTGTTCTGCAAACCCTTAAGTTTCAGATTCAACCGTCATTGCCCTTCATTTTACTAAAATATTTACAGAATATCCATTTCAAAACGACCCTTTCTCTGATGCTTTGGCTGTCAGTTTAGTTAAGTTTGGTGGCTTTTAAATATGATGCGTTTATAAGAAAAAAATCTGGACGCAGTAAGTGCGTGTTGGTAGCGATTTTTCGGTAAATGTGCAGTTTAGCTCCCGAACACTTTTCAAAACACTGTTTTCAGAAACCTGCAGGTGGGGTCCTAGTAATGTTTCTGAAAACAATTTGTTGAAAAGCGTTCGGGTGCTAATCTGCAAATTTACCGAATTTTCATTAAATCCTTCAAAATTCAATAACTCAATTTGCTATTAACGTAAGCTTTGTTGAATGGAAAACCAACATTTAAGTTTATTTTCGGAAATTTTTTGTATATTTTTAAACCATAAGTAATTTTGATAAAATATAGTACATTGTTTCTACCACATAGGCTATACCGGTAATCAGATTGATGCCTGCTCGCATTTGCTATTAAAAACATTTTTATGGAAAATCACTTCCATAACACATTTGCTGCATCTAGAGTTTTGAAAAATGTTTATATATTTTCAAACAATAAATTCATTTCAATGAAATATGGTACATTGTTTCTACTATATAGGCAACCAAGTTTGATGCCTGCTTTCATCAAAGAAAGACATTTGCTATTAAAAATATTTTAAAGAAAATTCGCTACCATAACGCACTTGCTGCGTCCCGAGAATTTTTCTTTTTTTTAATTACTTTTTTTTTTAATTTAAAAGTGATTTGTGTAAAAAGCAAAATAAATGTAATGCTTATCGAACTGAATTTCTGTAGCTATAAATAAAATTTATGGGATTTACCATTTCCTAATTTGATGTTGATGAAAAAGGAATATTTTGTGATAGCATTTTATTATTGATTAATCATAGGAGTAGTGCATCTTAAATATATTTTGTAGTTAGTTCATGGTATGTAGACAAAAAAAACTGTAAAGTAATAGCCAGGCCAATTAGTCGATGCTTCCAAAAGAAGCAGTATGAGTCAGTTTCCTTAATACATGGATACTTGATATTTACTTTGATTCTTATCTTTAGTATGTATACTATACTTGGTAAAAACACCTTTGTACAAGGTTAAGTAACTTTAATATACAATAATTATATTTGCTAAATGCTTTTGCCCTGATTTGAAATAATATCCTTTTAAATTTATCTTCTCTGGTTCATCATTTATTTTTGTATCAGGTGCTTCACAATAAATTCTTTGTTGCTCTGCTGCTGATCACAACCTTTACAACAACTATACCGACTTTACAGTAAGGATCACGCTAAATGCAGCTCCAGAGAAACTTACTCACCTCGAGACACCAGACATAGGAATATTAACAAAACTAAAAGAAAAGAGTCTGGATGCAGCAAGTGCGTTATGGAAGTGAATTTTCATAAAAATTGTTTTAATGGAAAATATGTCTCTCTTATGCAAGCAGGCATCAATCTGGTTACCGGTGGAGCCTATATAGTAGAAACAATGTACCATATTTTATCAAAGTTAGTTATTGTTTGAAAATGTACATACATTTTCCGGAAATAAACTTGAAATGTTTCCGAGAAAACTGGTTTCCTAGCCAATAAACCTTAGGTTAATAGCAAATTGAGTTTTTGAAATTTGAAGGATTTTATGAAAATTTGCTACCAAAACGCACTTACTTCGTGTCGATTTTTTTTTTCTTACAAACGCATCATATTTTGATAAAAAATGGAAAAATGCCCTATTATAAGGGTATTCGAAAAAAACAATTGTAGCGATAACCAACGACTTATGGACCAGCCTGAGATTGTCAAAATATGTGTATAAGATGCAGCTTAAGACACCCTATAATTAACGTATTCAATTTTTTCTCGCATCTTGTATAATAACAATTATATTAAACTTTACCGTAGAAATGCGTGACCTTGTATATATATATATATATATATATATATATATATATATATATATATATATATATATATATATATATATATATGCACAGATAAAAATGGAAAGTAAACCCGCATATGGATTCTAAGGGGGCTAGTTTGCCCTCATTTGAAGAAATATTTTTAAAATTTAAAAGTCGCGGTCTCCTCACCGAATTTTTTCTACGAAAATTAGCTAAATATTATCAACTGTTAAACCATAAACTTAACTAAACGTACGGCCAAAGCATCAACATAAATAAACCTACAACCAAGGCATCAGACAAGGGTACATTTGAAATGAATGTTCTGTAAACATTTTATTAATATGAAGGACAGTGGTGGTTGAAGCTGAAACTTAAGGGGTTAACGGTTTGCAGAACACTCTTCTTACGACATTTTGTTTACATAATCCGTATTTGTTTCAGGTTCTTTGCCTAAATGTTGCGAATTTTGACGTTTCAAATCACGACTTTGACGTTTTGAGGAAAACCCCAAATTTCTTTTCTTTAAATGCCTATAACTATACAGACCTAAATTTTGATAGGTGGGCAACCATTTATGATACAAACATGTCAACCAAATAAGAATTGAAACTGACCGCGGATATACGTTCTATGGTTCCTAGTTTGCGCTCGTTTAAAGAATTTTTTTCAAAATTCAAAAAGGATTCTTTTAAGAAAATGTACTAATATTATGCATCGACAAGGTGCTAAGCTTCAATACTACTAGCCTGGCCCATCGTTAATTTCTAAAACCTATACAGTGATTTTGGAATCTTATTACTAAACATGGTACAAGATATAAAGAATGTTTGAAGAAGTTATATGAACCACATTGTTATACTTAACTTTATATTAAACAGATTAGATAAGAACAAAGCAGCCTCCCTCCTCGATTGTTGCATCTTAGTTTTTATGAAATGCAAATTGAGGAGACTGTAAGCTTTTTAAGATTTAAAGTCACTTTTAGAACCTCAGTGGTTCAGTGGTAAGAACGTGTGCCTCTGAATCCAAGGGTACTGGGTTCGATTCCCAGTGTTCCCCTTTCACTTTTTCAGTGCATACTGTACAATTAATATCAACGGAGGTTGTGACATTGACATTAATATTTGAGCAAGTTGACTGTCTAAACGTTTCGCCCTTGGGAGGGGGCGTAAATCCGTCGGTCCCGTGTCCATCCGATGTTGAACACGTTAAAGATCCCTACCGTCCTTACAGGTAGGCGGGGATTCGGCAACATGTCCAAGATAGTGAAGTGAAACTGCTCCCTGGCGTCGGTGATTGGCCATAGTCACGGAAATAGCCTGACGTTAAAAAACAAAACACACAAAGTGACGTTTTACGTTTACTTAAATTTGTGACTTACATTTTAAAAAAATGGGGTTACAATTTCATTATTCCGATAAATGATTGTTTGGTATAATAATTATTGATACCTTACTTAATTTGTTATCTGATTAAAAAGTGCAGAACCCTAAATCCTATTTACAAGAATATATTAATAAGTTCCTGGTTTACTATAGAGTATTAAGATTAAGGGTGAACTGACCATTCTACCTTTGTCAGTAATAACTTTGAGATCTCATTCATCTAGCATTGATAGCTGGTGTAACCCCAGGTGCCTGGGGCTTCAATCCCGTTAGGTATTCACATTGGAACAATAGAGTGAGGTTTCGTTTCCTTAACAGAATCTGCACTGTACTCCATATGGCTCATATGCTCATTTAATCGGCAGTGTCGTATTAATAGACCTATTATTCGAATGGAATTTCTGCTCCTTCCCAGCAGGTTTAATACTATAGAAGTAAACAATATTTGAAATTCAAAGCCGGGAACGTCTCTTAACCATAAAATAAATCATTATGCTCTGAGAACCAGGTCTGCACAGCTTTCATCATATTTTCGTTAAAGGAAAATTTAAGACCTTTCAAACTTGTTTTCAGTTGAAGGAAGAGATCATAGGCAAACAGGGCCGGATCTGGCAAATAATGGCGATGCCCAAGTAATTCGAACCCTAAATAACAAATTGTCTCCATGTCAACATGTGATTTGTATGCAGGTGCATTATGGGAAGGGGTAAAGGCTATGTATGGATTGAAATGAGTGACATAGTTCTGTACTCCTGCATTGTATCACCTGCTGCAATTCGAGAAGACTTCCATAAATTTTTAACCTTCTTAAACAGAGACATTAGGCAACATAAGAAGAAGATATTGATTGGAGGGGACTTTAATGCGAAAGCCTATAGTTGGGGCTCGGCAAGAGGAAACAAAAAGGGAAAAGCGTTGACACAATGGATGTTCCAGGCGGGCTATATTATATTGAATGATGGTAGACTTCCAACATTCGAAAGGAATGTAGGATCGTCATATATCGACGTAACCATGTGTTCATTAAGTCTGCAGAGATATGTGAGAGGCTAGCATGTGGAGAACGAGGAGAAACTGAGCTACCACAAAAATATCCTTTTTGAGATATCAGAGCCGATAAGTAGGACCCAACAAACCGGAACAATCAAAAAGTGGACGTATAAGACTGAATATACAGGGAAACTACTAGAAGAAATAGAGAGACTAACAAAGCAGAAAAGCTATGAAGGCAGTGTCAAAGACCTAAATAGAGCACTAGAGAGAGCGTGTGAGGTGTGCTTGAAGAGAAAACATCATACGGCAGACGAAAAGGTGCATATTGGTGGAATGAAGAGAACGCTAAAATCAGAGTCGAATCTACAAAGGCGAGAAGGAAGGTCACTAGAATCAATAGGAAAAAAAAACATCACAAGTAGTGATAGAGAGGAAGCACAGAATCAATACAGGGAAAGCAGGAAGAAATTAAAGACAGCAATAACAAAGGCAAAGAAACAGGCCTGGGACTGTCTTTGTAAAGAAATTGATGATGATATATGGGGACTAGGGTACAAGATTGTCACAGGTAAAACTGGTACAAGAACACCAACGACAATAAGTAATGACGAACAACATAAGATAGCGCGGGAATTGTTCCCTAAACACGAAGTAAAAGAATGGCCAAGAGTGGAGGTGAAGTTGGAAGATATTCCACCTTGTACAGATGAAGAAATAAGGGAAGCAGGCCGAAGGATGAAATCTGGTAAAGCTGCAGGCCCGGATGGTATACCGATCCAGGTAGTTAAGGCAGTAGCAGAACAGAAACCGGAGATATTACAAGTTATGATAAATAAACTAATCAGTGATGGAAGTTTTCCGTCGGAATGGAAGACTGCTCGATTGGTGTTATTAGAGAAGCCACAGAAAAGGGAAGGAAGGAACTATATGCCTGGAAGACGGAATAGCTAAATTATATGAACGTGTAATAAATAACAGACTAAAAGGAAATCGAGAGAAGAGGAGGGTTAGCGGACAATCAGTTTGGCTTCTGCAAGGGGCGCTCGTCAATGGATGCTGTAAAGACGGTACAGGACGTGGCAAGGAAAGAAGACAATAAAAACAGGTTTGTGGCCATGGTAACATTGGACGTAAAAAACGCGTTCAATACAGCACCATGGAGAGGCATATACGAAGTGTTAAGAAAGAGGCAGGTTGAGCCATATATGCTGAAAATATTATGTAGTTACCTGGAAGACAGACAGCTACTGATTGGACAGAAATATTGGATGCAGGTTACATGTGGTGCGCCCCAGGGGTCAATCCTGGGACCAACACTGTGGAACTTGTATTACGATAAGATCTTTAGTCTGGAGTCCGTAAACAACACGGCTATTATAGGGTATGCAGATGATTTGGCGCTGGTTGTAAGCGGAGGAAATAAGGCTGACATAGAAGAAAATATCAACTGGTCAGTGGCAAGGGTGGAAAACTGGATGGCAAGAAGTGGTCTACAACTCGCGCCTCACAAAACTGAAAGTATAGTGCTAGTGGGACGAAGAACACTGAGAACAGTAACCGTCAATGTGGGGAATGCAGAAATTCAGTGGCAGACAAGCCTGAACTACCTGGGTATACAAATAGGACATAACATGAACATGGGGGTGCACATAGAAAGAGTAGTGGCAACAGCAGACATGATGGTTGCAAAGCTAGGGCGTCTGATGCCAAATATCGGTGGACCAAAACCAGGAAGAAGGAGGGTGCTGAGTAGTGTGGTAATCTCAATCATACTGTATGGTGCACCAGCATGGAAGACCGTGCTGTCAAAGACAAAGTATAGGAAAAATATTGAGGGAGCACAGAGGAAGGTAGCCATCAGAAAAGCAAGCCCATATAGAACAGAGGCAACAAAAGCAATACAGGTGATTTCAGGAATAATCCCTATACACTTATTGGCAAGAGAAGTTACTTACAAAAGACATGAAAATAGGAGAGAAGAAAAAAAGAAGGCAAGAAGCGAAACAATGCTGGAGTGGCAGCGAGAATGGGAAGAGGAAATGTCAACATCCCAGTGGACAAGGAGGCTCATTCCACACATACAAACATGGATATCGAGACAGCATGGGGAGGTGGGTTATTATCTTACCCAATTTCTGTCAGGTCATGGGCGTTTCAGGTCTTACCTGAGTAAAATTAAAATAGTCGACAGAAAGGACTGTACGTACTGTGGTGATAGAGATACACCAGAACACACTGTTTTTGAGTGCGCAAGATGGTCGCTAATTAGAGAACAAATGTATAAAGAGATTGGCAGAGATTTAACAGCAGATAATGTGGTGGAGCATATGCTGGGAAGTGAAAGGCTGTGGAATACTGCGGAGAGAGGAATCGTAGAAATAATGAAGTCATAGGAGGAGGAAGACAGGATGTAGATGTTTGAAAACAACAAGAGTTGGGGACGTGGTGAAGCAATACCAGTGAGTGGTTTCTACCACGTATCTAGGTTTCAAGAGAGTGTTTAGTATGTATTCCCGACCTGGAGGGAAGGGGAGTCACCACAGTACCGGTTGGTGTCAGATCGCGCAAGCTCCAGCCACCGGTCTGCGTAAAAAGCATTCACCTCCGCTATGAGAAAAAAAACTACATCTTTGTAGCTGCTCGGCACATTCTCTGTTAACACCTTACTTTAGACAATAAACTGGTAACAATTATATCCATCAGTTTTTTTTTCAGGGTAGAGCTGTTAACCAGTCACATTCTCTAGATGAAGCATACAATTCTGTTGTTGCCCTTAACCCTTATGAACCAGTTCACCCTGAGCTAGATGAGCATTTAGTATACATTACTGGTCCCATAGAAGTAGATGAACCAGTAACTGAACCTGATTATGGAATATCAATTTTAGCTGTTAAGCTCAAGCGCAGAGTTCAAATGTATCAGTGGGTTGAAGAAAGAACGTACATATAAATTTTATCAAATTTTTCTTCTGCAATCTTAAATTTTTATCTTTTCAGGGAAAGAGATCCGCCTGGTCAAAATACTGACACATCTGGTGACTTTTATTATGTTACAGAGTGGAGAGATAAACTTGTGGACAGTAGTAGCTTTTATATAAGACATGGGCATCAGAATCCAAGGTGAGAATTTCTTTTTTGCTTTTACATAGAAGGTTTGCGGATTATCCGTGCTGACAAATTGATCAAAATTTCAAATCACGAATAGATCGAAATTTCAATTATTTTTTTTCGTTTCCTCTCACAAATATAATAAATATCCCTAATGAAAACCAACGACCGTCTAAGTACGGGTCTGCCTATTATAATTACTACGTTCATTAGAAAAATAAAACTGGAAACTTCTTAGAATCTGCAGTCTAGTATTATGTATGTAGAAGCAGAATGAACTGTAACAGATTGTTTATTTTGTTGTGATGAATTCTTATTTATTTCCGAACGTGTCACTACAATAGGAACACTGAGTAGGTTTATTTCCGGGAATGTTTATGTTAAAGTCATAAACTTTAAGTGCCCCTAGCTTTTCACACTTGATCTGATTCAAGATTTCATGGGCGGCATGGCAAAAAGGAACGAGTTAAACATTTCCTGAGAAAGACACAGCTGTTAAACATTCTGTATGTGTATGTATGTATGTATGTATGTATGTATGTATATATATATATATATATATATATATATATATATATATATATTTATATTTATATATATATATATATATATATATATATATATATATATATATATATTTATATATATATATATATATATATATATATATATATATATATATATATATTTATTTATTTGTTTATTTTATTATGTTTGTATTATATTCAGTGATTTTTTGAAATTTATTTACCCAACTAACAAGTCAGTAATTTGACCCACGACTCACAGGTCTAAGCTTTGCGTGGTTTGCATTCACATTAATATTTTTCCTAAATCTCCAATTTGCAATTATTGTAGAACTCATAAGGATGTGTTTTTACTAATATTTAAGTCTAGTACATTACTTACTGGATACAAGTAGCACCAGAAAGTCAAAAATGATAGAAAATGGAATGATCTAAAAAGTTCAGCTAGAAGCACTTTTTTATGGTAAATTATATCATGGTTAAGTCATAATTTCTAAGAAATATAGTTATTTTAAATAGCTAGAGGAAAGTGATTTTATTCTCATTAGTATAGTATTGGCTGTCAGTGGAAATGCATAATATATGGTAAAATAGTTAAGTTAAAAGATAATTACCAGCAAAGATGAATCTGTATTGTATGCTTTAGGAATGTAATAATTTCCAGCAGGTCAGGATGTCTAGGATGCTTTCCATCTAGTAGCAACAGAATATATTTTCTAAGATTTTGTGAGATTATCTCACTTAAAGGAAATAATAACGCAATTAACTACATTGGGTTAGGAAATGTTTGTCCCGCCAGTTTATAGTTTAAACTTATCACCTTTGCTGTTATATGGATGATAAGGTTTGAATTAAGCATTACTTATACTTGAAACGACCCATACTGAAAACTTTCATTTTTTAATTATCAATTTCCAATTTTAGAATTTACGTTAACGTGTTTTATTACAAACTATCGAAAATTTAAATTAATAATGCACAACCGTGCGACGTATATTGATGATCACTGGTTGACATTCCAACTTTATAAATGTCATTTAACCTCCAGAAACTGCAAGCTTTGCACAGCTTCTTTGCCAGCATACAAATGAAAGAAAGGAACTGAAATAACTGTCTAAAATGACAACCTTTTTAACATAAATTTGCACATTTGGAAGATATAAAGATAGAATTTTTGACTCGCATCATGAATAATATAAAGAATAAAATAGTTTACTAACAGGTAATGTACTTCGTCTGCCTATTTTTGCGACTATGGCCAATCACCGACGTCAGGGAGCAGTTTCGCCTCACTATCCTGGAAATTTGCTGAACCCCTGCCTTTCTGTAAGGAGGGTGGGGATCTTTAACGTGCCCAACATCGCATGGACGACTTTACGGCCTCTCCGCACGGCGGAACGTGCAAAAATTCAACTTGCTCAAATACAATCCCACAACCTCGGTTGCTGTTAATTTTACAGTATGTACTGAAAAAGTTAAAGGGGAACCCTGGGAATCGAACCAAGTACCTTTCGGTTCAGAGGCACACGTTCTTACCCCTGGACCACCAAGGCTTTATTTAGTTATCTTACATTATGGGTAAAAACATAAAATTTCAACATCAATACAATATTATATAACATAAGTACAGTCTTTTCCTCAGAAACTTCTCGGGTGAAACATAAGTGAATTGTTTTATAATGTTATATCCAAATATTATTGGTCTGTTGTCATTGTTTCCGTCTTGGAAGTGGCAGCTACAAATTTCAAATAACCCTCCTTGGAGGTGCATTCAAGTCATGTTGCGATATTTATTGTTGCTTCTTAACTAACATTTGAAAATAATTATTACTTTTTTCATTATCACATTATCACTTCTTCATTAAGTCCATATGCTTGGAAGTGATTTCCTATATTGTTAAAAACTAGAGTTCCTGATCAAGAAAAGCATAATTTTATATTGTTCTCAAGCCATTTGTTGACCACTGCCGATCTTACCACTTTTGAAGCAACAACCTTAAAGACCTTACACGTCAAATTGACACATGTATAAATGGGCTAACTCAAAGGTACAAATTAAGCACAGACCTACAAGGGCGTGGGTGCGTGCGTGCGTGTGTGTACAACATGGATTGCGAGGCTTGTATGCGACCCACAAACTTCCGTTTTATTCATTTTACTGCAAAATTATTTCTGGAGGCTAAGTTCATTGGCCAGTTCTGAGGGTCAAGTTATTCCAAAAAAAAATTTAACTTTCAAGAAGTGCTATATCTGTGAAACTTGTCAATTTATTTTGACCAAAATTAACTGGTATATTGAGTTCAAACTACAGATGTGATGTTCCAAAATTGAGTTGTGTTGAATAACAGTAATCCAACTTTTTCTAGAATTAAATTTAAGATAATTTGAAAAGTACTGTGAACTATATTCCTTGTTAAAAAAGAAATTTACTGTGAGAGAAAAATTCAATAGAATAAACAAAGATGGGTATATTAAATAGGTTTGGTCAGTAGCGTTTCTTAAAAACACAGTATCACTATTTGAGTAACATTTCATATGGAATTGATGGAAAACATGTAGATGCTTAGAGTGAATTGTTGATGAAAAGCAGCTAATTAAATGTGAGATAAATAGGTTGCAACAGGTCCAGCAGACAAAGTAAGTTGCGCTATATTCAGGCTAGTTCAAATTCGAGCCTCACCATTGGGATCTTGTAAACCATAAGAGATACGAGGATGGTTAAATTGGGGAAAAGTTGCGCGTTTCCATGCGGATCAATTATCTGAAAAAAAAATTTGAGGTGACATTTTTAGTTTTTTGTTTGTTTTTAAGCGAACACCGAAAGACTTTTAACTATGACATTGTTAGGACGCTTTTTTTTTGGCAATCTAAATGTGTCATCGTATTTTTCAATGCGTTCTTGATGCAAGAGTTACAATATATAACTTTGAATTTTCTTATGGGCGCCATATTGAATTTTTGCATTTTTTTAAGTCTTTTTTTTCCTGATTAAAATGATATATCACACGATACGATTACATCTTACGTGCTATCAAAATAAATTAAAAAATCGTTTCTACGAAGATTGCTTTGGAAGGGACGCCAATAAATTTGTTTAATGATCTAAATACTGACAGTTTAGCCAAACCTTGATGTTTATAGTATTTCTGTACATTGTCTCTGTGACATTTATTTAAAAATCATGAGTTTTACAAATGGAGAAAAGAGAGACATGATAAAAATGTATTACCAAAATAATGGAAACGCTAGAGTTAATAGCTAAGCTAAAACTATTGAAATGAATATCTGGAAAGGCGGCAACCACACTATTCTTATTTTAATGGATTGTAATACTAAATTTTCGTCAACGTCGCTTATTCTGCTAGCATACTTGTTTTTGGGTTTTCCAAATGAACCATATTCTTTTAGATTACGATCTGGTCTATTAAAATAAAAATAGTGTGGTTGCCGCCTTTCTGGATATTTATTTAAATAGTTTGCACTGGTAACTCTAGCGTTTCTCTTATTTAGGTAGGTAATATATTTTTATCATGTTTCTCTTTTCTTCATTTGTAAAACTCATGATTTTTTAATAAATGCCACAAACACAATGTACAGAAATGCTTTAGACATCAAAGTTTGGCTGAACTATCAATATTTAGGTCGTTAAACGAATGAATGGCGTCCCTTCCACAGCACCCTTCGTAGAAACGATTTTTTCCAAATTTTGATAGCAGGTAAGATGTGATCATATCGTGTGATATATCATTGTAATCACAAAAAAAAGACTTTTTAAAAATGCAAAAATCCAATATGGTGCCTGCCCATAATGAAAATCAAAGTTAAGTATTCTAACTCTTGCATCAAGAACGCCTTGGAAAATATGATGAAATCTTTAGATTGGCCATGAAAAAGTGTCCTAGCAATGTCATAGTTAAGAAAGCCTCGTTCTTTCGGTATTCGCTTGAAAAAGGAGAAACTAAAATTGAAAATTTCCGGTTTTTTTTCAAATAATTAAAAACAAAAAATGTGACCTCAAATTTTCTTTCAGATAATTGATCAACATAGAAATGCGCAACTTTGCCCCAATTTAACCACCCTTGTATCTCTTATGGTTTAGAAGATCCTAATGGTGAGGCTCGAATTTGAACTACTGTGTATTTTATATATATATATATATATATATATATATATATATATATATATATATATATATATATATATATATATATATATATATGCATGCATGCATGCATTCATACATACATACATACATACAGTATACTCTCGATTATTCGTGTGCGGATTATCCGTGCTGAGAAACTGATCAAAATTTCACATCAGGAATATACTGAAATTCCAATTTTTTTCGTTTCCTCTTGCACAAATATATTAAATATTCCCAATAAAAACCAACGACCATCTAAGTCGGAGTCTGCCTATAGAACTTGTAAGTAGTGTAGTAGTATGTACATGCAGAATAAATTGACACAGATTGCTTATTTTGTTGTGATGAATTTCTATTTATCTCCAAACGTGTCACTGTCAACAGTAGGAATGTGGAGAAGATTTATATCCGGGAATGTTTATGTTAAGGTTATACATTTAAATTGCTCCTATCTGTTTGCACTTATGATCTTATGATATTCTATACGCAGGACTGTTGATATATGTTCCGATTAAAAGGCTCATATCCTCAACCTTGTCAAATTGGTTTAATGTTGAGCTGAGACATTGGGTTGTTAAGAAAACAAAATAGCACATAAAAAGTATCTAGCGGCTAACTTCTCTAGGTTTTTCAATATTTTCAGATTTAAGAAAAAGGGTTTAAGAAAAAAGGTAATAACTAAAAATGCCACACTGACTAAATATCACATACGGAATCAAATTTTCTCGGCTGTTCAGCATCATTTTATAAATTTATTAGAGGTAAGAAAAGGAGTGGCATAGTACATTTGGGTTAAAGGTGGTCAAGAAATAGTCGATTGATTTACAAATTTGTTACCATTGTCTACTTCTAGAATCCAGGCTGATGGGCTCTCTCGAAGTTTGATAAAACGTCTTTTATAGTTTTATAAAAGTTTATAGTTTTATATTCCTCGTCCTGGGCGTTCTTTGGGTCAGATTTATGATAAAATTACCTCCTTGTTTGGAAAGTTACCTCATCCCTGATATCCTTTTGATCAACTGTGTGTTCGGTTTCTAAGTCTCTTTATATTCTTTTTAGTTTGTCTCTTGATCTGGGTGCATTCGCACGTCTTTGAGAGAAAAGTTATAATTTGCCTATGCATACTCCAGAGACGGCGGGAGGTTAAAAGCTATCGCAGTGTTTGCATTGAATCTCCTCCGAAATTGTTTGATTGTATGGTTGCTGATGATCTTGCATGTAAATGTAAACAGGTGGTCATTGATCACACGCTTTTTATTTAGAGACGTCAACTGTTACTAGCCAGCTGGTTTTTCAGAATTCAATTTTGTTAAGCTCAAAGGGTGGTGGGCAGTTTGATGTAGTGTACACAGATTTTTCCAGGCTTTTGACAAAGTGAACCATGATGTTTTGAGTGATAAGTTGACCTCAGTTGGTTTCTCTGATTGATATTTGTCCTCGATTGGTGACTTTATTTAGAGTCGGATGCAAAGGGTAAATGTGGGTGGCATTATTTGCTAGAGTATTGATGTGACATGTGGTGTTCCTCAAGAATCCCACGGTGCTCCCATTCTATTTAATCTGTTCGTTAATTATGTAAGGACTGCTGTTCGTTGCTGAATTTGTTTGCTCTTTGACAATGATTTAAGGTTGTTTAAAGTTATCGAAAATGGAACGGACATGTTGATCTTGAAGATGGATTTGGATATCCTGGGCTTGTGGTGTAACACGAATTTATTGGAACTGGATGTTAATAAATGTAAATCAATAAGCTTTTACAAAGGCAACAAAAGAAGTTTGATTATTTCTACACAGTCTGTGGTAGTCAACTTTGGAATTGATCGTCTGTTGTTGACTTGGGAGTGACATTCGAAAGCCATATGATTTCATAGGTCACATAAATTCAGTTGCCAGAGGGTGGACTATGTTGGGTTTTATTCTGAGATACATTGGAGATGTTTTTGTTTATACAGCTGTTTATTTAGCACTCGTGTGTTCATTACTGGAACATGGCTCTATTATCTGGTGGCCTTATTATCTTGTACATATCTACACCCTCAAAAGAGTTCATAATAAATTTCCGCATTATTGTTATTATTTCGCCACATTTGCACTGAAAATCGGAGTTAAAAGAACATTCAGAGTTGTTTGGGAGTAGTTGTGGAATCTGCATATAATGTCAGATATATTGTTTGTGTAAGTGGCTCAATGGTTTGGTTGATTGTCCCAAACTGTTGCATATGCTCTCTTTTAGGTTAACCCCTGTATCACTTAGAAACCACTCTATTTTCAGTAACTTTGTTAGTTAGTCGATAAGTCGGTGGGGGCTCTGTAATTTTATTGTTGGTGCTTTATTTTAATGTGTACATCTTACTTGCATACTTCTGGCTGATATATCAGGGTTCCGACTCGTCTGGAAAACCGGGAAAAGTCAGGGAATTTGTAGAAGAAAAAATTTTGTCAGGGAAATCAGGGGAAAATTGACTAAGAGTCAGGGAATTTTTCTCCATTTTTGGGAAAAATTATTTGTTTCTGTTTCATGATAAATCATTAAAACACAATGATAGGTGCATATTTGTATAAGTAGTGTTTTCGTTTATTCGTAAGGAAAATTGTGTATGTTTTATAAATGTAATTTTGGAGAAGTGTGTTTTCTGCCATGAGGCGAAGACCTACTGTATTCTCTAGTAGTGTGTTACACATTTTGGGGTAGATTGTAGAATATCAAAGTCAGGGAAATAGGTTTTGGCATGTCAGAGTAAAGTCAGGGAAATTTATATGCTGTTTTTAGTGGGAACCCTGTATATGTTATAGTAATTCTAATACGGTGCTGTATTATATTTGAATTTAGATTGTAATTCTGAAGTGGAGTTATTCAGTAAAAAAATAAATTAATTGATTAAAAGTGTATATATGTGGTTATGTAATCTAAATTGTAATTAAAAGGCTTCATTTTTTGTGGGTTCTGTATTATTGATAAAAACAATGCGAAAATGTTTTGTCATGGAAGTGGTGGCTATGACATGTATTTATATAATTTTTTTTTGTATATGTTCTAGCCTCGAGGCGAACTCATTCAGGCATGGTCATTTTTATGTATAATATTATTTGGAATTATGTGTTCACTGTCTACTGCTGCTTATATATTAAATTCGTGTACTTCTAGCTTAAAAACCTCGAACATAATGTAAGACTTTTTACAGTAACTATAAATTGAATTTCCATGTCAACGCCATAATATGTATAAACAAATTATACAAGGATGGTATTACTATAATACAGTGGGTTGCATATCGTTTAGTCATGCCTCATGCCTTACTGCATCAGCCGCCTTTTCAGTTATATATTCAGTTCACTGCTGGTAACATTGAACCCATACCAAACAAAAACATCTAACGGTACCTGTTTGTAATTTTTTATAATTAATATTTTAATTTCGCTACTTTATTCTCATACTTCAACACTTATCTACTTAGTTAGGTTCAGAGACAATATAAATGAATCAAAATGTGCTTATAAAAACTTATTTCAGTGAAATGCCACTAAAGTCACAAGTCCAGATGTCCCCGTCTGTTCGAATTGCTCAAATATATCTAGGTGATGAGATAAAGAGGAAATTCATTAACTACAATGAGGTAACAGGTGATGAACGACCTGATCGAAAAGATATAAAACTTCATGCTGGCATTTATTACCATTGTGATGATGTCTGGAACCCTGAAGTGGGAGATATTCGTGTTCAGTTTTACTATGCTGGAGTTGCTGGTGAAATGGTAAGAATAAACATTTTATTTACATTTCTATGTCTTGTATTTTTTTAAATAAATATAAATATACCCTGTGCCCAAGATTGTGTATAGAGTATTTTTCTAAAAGTATGCAAAAAATGTCCTTGTTAAAAAGCAGAGTCTTTTTTCTACATGCAGAGTAAGGGGTCTCCTCCAAAGGGAAGGGGGTCTGGCAGTAAGGGTTGTTATTGTTTTTTCTCAAAATGTAGATGAGATAATAAAAGTTCGGGACGCAGCAAGTGCGTTATGGTAGTGATTTTTTATTAAATGCTTCAAACCAGGATAACTCAATTTTAGATAAACTTATAAAGTTGAATTTTGGTATGTAGTTAGGCCTTTCCCAAAGCAACACGTCCGCAAAATGTCATTAAAATATGTTTGTAATTTTCGGAGAAAAAAATTTTTTCCGAAGTAAAATTCAAAATTTGAAAACTCAATTTTCTATAAACTTAGAAAGTTGAATTTGGGATCTAATAAGGCTTTTTCCAAGGCAACATGTCCACCAAATTTCATTAAAATAGCTCTGTAATTTTCGGAGAAAAAATTTTTTTTACAAAGAAAACTCAACAAAGGCACTTGCCGAGTTTCATCGAAATCGGTTATTTTTTGAGTTATCGGTTGGATACATACATACATACATACATATATATATATATATATATATATATATATATATATATATATATATATATATATATATATATATATATATATATATATATAAACATATAAAAATTGAAACTGACCCCGGATATGGGTTCTAGGGGTCCTAGTTCGCGCTCATTTGAAAACATTTTTGCAAAGTCTCACCATCGATACCTCTCTATTAGTTAATTTTGTTAAATAAAAATTCACTAAAAATTTAAGAGGTTGAAATATCCACGCAATTAAAAACCTTCATCAAAACTTTGTAGAGAAATAAAATTATAGCAATTTAACAAAGGTTCTTAAAAACTTTCCACAAAATAAATTGGGTTTTTTATATTTTCCGTTAAATTAATGTTTTTTTTTTTTTAATTTTCAACAATAAGTCTTATCATGTGGTGGTGTTCAGATTAATTACAGAACTATAATAGCTAACAGTGGTATGAACAGGCGATCCTATAAGCATATTTGTTCTGCTAGTTGGAAGGTAGTAAGTATCACAACTTCTAGCTTTTATTCTAGATACAAGAAATGTAATCTGTCCAACCAGTTGTGTGATCAAATGCCTTGGAAAATCCACATAAATCACTTCAACCCAACCACCCTGTCTACCAGTATTAGCAATAAACTGTGTGATAAAAGATAGCTTGAAGACAGTAGACCTCTTTTCCATAAAGCCATGCTGACATGGCGAAATCTTGTTTTTGACAGATGGGTAAATGCGATTATAAATGATGATTTCAAATATCTTAGCAAAATGGCATAGAAGAGCAGTTGGTATGTAGTTGGAAATAAGGACCTATCGCCACTCTTTAATATGGAAATAACCTTCGCTATCTTCCAAACATAGGGAAAGGTCTTAGCCTTGAACACTAAGTTATACAGGTACCCGGAAATTTTGCGTCGAGGCTTCAGGGGGTGATTCCTTACAATAAATTAGCGCCACAAAGTCTTATAAAAATTTCGAAAACTCAATATTAACGGAGATACAGGTGTTAAAAAATATTTTTTTATAGTTTTTTTTAGATTATTTTGTTTTTATTAGGAATTTGATTTTTTTCTAATCTTCCACATGTTTTACTAGTTTCCTTGTAGATTCATGTTCCAAATGTTATGCAAATACTCCAGTGCCAAAGGGACTAACCTGACCTTAACCTTCAATCTATGGCCAACAACTTTCTTGTTTTCACTAATTAATTAATTTAGAGAGCACCATGTTGAATAGCAGCAAAAATTATTCAATAAAGTATCTCTTGTGGCCATACGATAAAATTAACTGATTCTGAGAAAAACGACTTCAAACGTTTTAGTGCTTTAACGCTGCACTAAGCTGGTTTGTACGATTTACAAAGAATGCTCTTAAAACAAAAGGTTGAAGTTGCCTTAGCCACTTTTGACAGATAATTGTCATGTGAATTATTCTGTGGTGATCATTTGTGTGTAATAAGTATCCTCATTAAAACTGATTAAATGAATAATAATTATTATTATAATCAATATTCGAATACTGAGCTGTGCGACATGCATTATTATTATGGCTTAGCTGCGGGAAATGCCTCAAGGGCAAGATGTTTGTACTGAGATGCATTTCCAAATGAAGGATTCCACGATCGCAGTTGTTCAGTACTATTGATCAGCGATTAGGTGAGTTTGGCTCTTTTAAGACCAGGCGGTTTGATGTCGATCGCCAACGGACGATTCGAAATCCCAGGGCGGAAGTTGGTGTTTTTGCTGCTGTTGATAATAATCATGACATAAGCGTCACGTGGTAAGCATCGCAGGAAAATATTCCCAAAAGCCCATACATGAAATCTTGCGCGAACAAGTCCTACATCCATTCCACTATCAAAAGGTCCAAGCCCTACTTCCTACAGATCCGCTTCCACAACAGAATTTTTGCAGCACAATTATGACTCTCCATGATGGCAACAGAAATTTCTTTTCACGGATGAAGTTGGATTCGGGCATGATTGTGTAATAAACTCCATAATAAACATTATTGGTGTGACGAGAATCCTCATTTAGTGGTGCAACGTGGGTTCCAGAATAAATTTTCTGTAAATGTATGGGCCGGCATCGTGAGAGATGAGATGATTTAGTTGGGCCACATTTCTTCCCACAAAGGCTTGATGGTGAGGCTTACCTACACTTTTTACCAAAGTGATCTGCCCGTTTTGTTGGAAAACGTTCCTGTTGGAGTATGACGTGCAATGTGGCTACTGCATGACGGTGCACTGCCTCATTGCAGTTCAGCGGTGAGGGAGTACCACAATGAAATTTTCCCTAAGAGGTGGATAGGGCGCGGTGGATTCATAGATTGGGCTGCCAGATCGCCTGACTTGAACCCGATCGACTTTTCTTTGGGGCTATATTAAGTCACTGGTATACAAAACGCCTATGAATAATGTGGAAGAGCTAAGGCAATGAATTTTTGACAGTTTCGCAATAATAAGAGCAAAGGAAGGCATATTCTTCAGGGTTCATCGCAACTATATGAGAATGAATTTACTTGTCTAAATGGAAGGACATTTCAAGAACTTATTGTAAGGGCATGGACGAAATGTACATTTAACACGTTAGGCATTTTGTAGTGCAAAAATGCTACTCAATAATGTAGTTAGTGAATATATTTTGTATTGACTTGACACTGTGAAAATCAGTTTAAAGCAGTGTTAAAGCATGAAAATGTTTGAAGTCGTTTTTCTCAGAATCGGTTCATTTTATCATATCGGAACAAGAGAGATTTTTTAAAATAATTTTTGGTTTTCTTTAAGATGGTGCCATTTAAATTGATAAGTTGGTGAAAACAAAAGAGTTGTGGGCTATAGATCGAAAGTTAAGGTCAAATTAGGCCCTTTGGCTCTGGAATATTTGCATCATATTTGAAACATAAATCTACAAGGGCACTAGTAATACATGTGGAAGGAAGATTTGAAGAAAAAAAAAATCAAAACACTAATAAAAAATTTATCTGAGCAAAACCTAAAAACATTTTTTTGACACTTGTATCTCTATTAATATTGAGTTTCCGAAAAATTGTTACAGGACTTTGTGACCCTAATTTCTTGTGGGGAATCACCTCCTGAAGTTTCATAATTTCCGGACACCTGTATATGAAACTTAGAGGTCTTGCTACTAGGATACTAATAAAATTTCTAACCAAGGATGGAATTGGGTTGGGACTAGTTCAAAGTTTCTTATTTTAATTTGAGGCATGACTTCTCGACTTCATCAGCAGAGATGTCAGCCAAAAACTATATGTTGACCAGATTCACAAAAGCTGATGGAAAGACTAGTGTTTAGCAAATCTAGATTGGTGAATTGAAACTGCTCCCTGAGATTAGTGACTGGCTATAGTCATGGAAATAGGCAGATGTTAAAGAAACAAAACGCACAAACAACACCAAACGATAAAAATATCCACAATTGTCATATAACTTCGAAGAAACTTGAATATTGCACTAGGGTTGGAAAATTTAAGAGGTTTCCACAATAGATTTTGTATTTCTGTTTCTTCAACATTGGTCCTATTTCACAACTCTTATTAATCACCAACCAAAGAGGGAAAAAACTGATAGATGCGGAACTTCAAAAAAAATTACTTAGTTGGCTTTTAAATTTAGAAAAAAATTATTTGTTTTGGAGTTCACACCCACATATTTACTGGAATTCGTTCCTAGAGCAGTTAAAATATGAATTTGCAGTGCTCTGGTTTCAAACTGTAAAAACCTGAGCAATTATTTAATAGTCTTCATGAAATAGCAGGATTTTCATAGTTGCACTAATTTAAAGTTAAATCATTTTTATAACTAGTGTTTCTTTTTCTGAAAGCATGATTTTTTTTAAATAAATATCCTAATGCCTTTCTGCCTCGAACGTTTAAATTTATAACGGTATGTTTCAACCACTAATGGTCACTATTTTTTTACTTCAGGTAAAGTATTAGTGGGAGTAATACCTTTAACATTTTTATCATTTGTTAAATACAAAAGTATTATTTTTGAATACTTAGTTTTGTATTTTCCTTCAGGTCACCATAATAGCAAAACAGAAGGACAGAGCTTTGGTTCCATATATAACTAGTAAAGGCCACGAAATATCTTTTCTTAGACATGGGTCACTTAGTATCAATCAGATGTTCAGTGCAGAACACAGTGATGTTAAATTTGAAACTTGGAAGTATAGATTTCTAGGAACAACTATTTTATATGCAGCTTCAATACCTTTGTCAAAGCTGTTAGGTATACTGTGTAAGTATAAGTATAATTCTGGTTATAAGCATTTCGCCTATAGTTAAATATACACATTTTTTCATTTATGCATAGAACGTGGTAAACACGTGGCATAAATGTTCTAAAAATGCAAACTGGATGTTAGGAGCCGTCTTATAAAGGACGTTGTTGAGTTGATATTTAATGTGATTATCCAAAGGCTTTGATAATAAAGTTGGTAAGAGACCTTTTGCTTTATAGCTTGACACTGGATACATGCTTTTACCAGGTTTGTGGATCATTAGAAGAGATGCCTTTTTTCAGATTGCAAGGAAGTAACCAAATATCAAGCAGGCATTGGTTATGTGAGTTACATAAGACACAATTCTTCTAGTGAAATATTTCACTAACAAGTCATGTATTTTGATTATTTAGTTGTAATCAATGTACTAAAATCATTTGAGTGCAGGCGATGTTTTTCAATATGATTTGTGATGTTGGGCAAAATTGTCATGTTTCCCTGTGTTTTCAAGATTAGATGTTTTATTTCTGTAGAATGTGTTTTCTGTAGAACTGATCAATACTGGCAAGTTATCAAAGTTGTTTTCATTTGACTAATCAAATGAGTAAAATTCTTTAAACATGATGCCATCAAGGATATCTGTCATATCGTTCTCCTTGTAATGAGAATATGTATAGTCCTTCTAATGCCAATATTTGCATCTGATTTGATTTTTGGAAGTCTAAGTCATCAATACCAAAAAATGTTTGTTATGTTTTCTGTTAATTCTTGGTAACTTTGTCTATTTTTTTTAATAGGCTGATGTCATTCATAAGCAAAGGAAATCTAATAGAAAGTGAGTTTTCACTTGTTTCATTAAGAATAATAATAACTTGCAATAAAACTTTACAAGGTATAGATATACAGACTTCTATATTTAGTATGAAATGGTTTCACACATATAAGAGCAACAACAATCAAAGAAGATATAGGTACTCTTTAAGCCTAAATATAACAGATTCAGAGCTTCAGTTATGTTTGAGCTTAATAAAATATATTCTATGAAGTTTTATATAGTTTTTATCATTATTTCACTCAAAGAAGCTACATTTAAGCAGACCAATATGTTATTGATAAATGCAGTGCTGGTTTTTATTTTCACAATGCGACTTATTACCTGGGAGCTTTACCTTCATAAATGATTTCATTAAATGCATGTATTTCCAAAAGTATAAATATCACCAAACAAATTGACAATTAAAAAATTATTGGTTTAAATACCAGATGCCAGCCTATACTTTTCTGTAATATCCATGTCGCCTTCGCACCAAGCTCATTTTTGATGTCTCAATGGTAGGGTGTGCAGTAAGAAGTCATGCTTTCTGTAATACTTATTTTTCCTGGTGGGACTATTGATATCCAATGATGTTTTATATAAATTAAGTTTTAATCTGTAATTTAAATCTTTTTATATAAAATATTTTTATTACTTATGTTTTAACAATAAATCTCTATAAATATCTAATAAACCTGCAGGATATTTGTTTCATTAAAACTAGTTTTTTAAGCCTAAAATATGTATTATTTCTGTTATGTTGCTTGACATGTATGTATGTGCAGTCTCAATGTTTGTTTTTTATTTTCAGTTCTCCAAGTGCCATACTTAAGAAATGTTGTACTGGGTGATGTAAACCCACCTGTAAACTTTGCACTGGCACTCTCATTAGCTCTTATTGTTGTAGCAACTGCCTGGATAGCTTACCGTCCTTGGTTAGGAGCTGGACTTCTGGCAGCATCAATAAGTCCCTTTGTATACTGTACTTTGGGTGTTTATAATGTTGTTAACCAAAATGGCGCCAACAATAGGTGAAAGTTATGTTTGTCACATAATTTTGAGAAAAGTTTGGTATAAAAGTATCAGTCATGAACTATACTTAAGGTATTTGCGGAAAATGGAAAACTCTGATAGGTAATAAATAAGTGTTGGAAGTCCTGTATGGCATAAAATCAGCTTGATACTACAGTTTGACTGAACACGCTTGGATGTTATATACCTATCCAAAGAAGTTACAAATATAATAAAATATGGTTGATTACCAATTTGGGAACAATTTAAGATTTGTTGTAAAAAAAAAGCATTAGATAATTTATTGTTTTTTTATCTTGATTTAGCTAGGTGAATGCAGTTTATATCAAGTGAAATGCATAGCCATAGTGATGACTCGTGTAGATAACAGGAACTATGTTCTCACCACCGCCACAATAGACACAGTACCAACCATACAGGGTGCATAGAAGAAACTGTCAATTGTTAATTCACTTTCCTTGATACTACTTGTGCCTAATATATAAGGGGAATGCAAGTTGTATGCTATGTGTATTTTGAGCAACATAAGATAGATGAGTTAATTTTTCTCTTAATGTAGTTTATCAGTGTGTGATGCCTAAAATTGTCAAAATGCCCATAAAATTGACTGAATGAAGCAAAGCTTGTATGTACTAAGTGAGACATATCGGTGTAGTAAGATCTTATGTGTCTAACAGAAACTAGGTTCTTACCATAGTCCCAATGGTAAGTACTAATCGAAGCAACTGTGTGATTTTTAAGTAGCAAAATAGTGTCTCTTATTGTGACTAATATGTCCTCATCAAAATAGCTATGGTAGTTCCTGTTAAAAAAAAAGTGGATACTGAGTTATATTCAAACTACTGGCCAATTTTTATATTACCTGTCATGTAAAATAATTGAAACTTTACTGAGGATAAGGTTAATAAACTCTTTTTAGAGATATCAGTTATTAAGTGGTGACCAATATGTATACAGAAAATTGTACAGTCTCAGCTTTGACACAAGTGATAAGTGATATTTTGAATGGCTTCTGAAGTAGATACAAGCTAGCTTTTCTCTGACTTTAGCAAAACATTCGACTCAGTGAACCATGAAAGACTAATTAGTAAGCTGGATTATTATTATGGAACCAGAACTATTGCACTAGAATTATTCAGTTCATATCTCTCAAATAGAAAGCAAGTTATTAGGTGTAAAGCTATGGTTTCTGAAATTATTATACAGAATGCCGGGTGTTTCACAGCACTTTATACTGGGAGCCACGCTATTCGTAATTTATGTAAACGACATAACATCCTGTATTTATTATTTCAAGAGCCAAAACATCTCAATAACTAGAAGACACAACAAATTAAACCATTCAACAGGCAAACAGTTACTTCGAAAGTAATAAGTTTATGTTGCACGAAGATAAAATACAGTTACTGCAACTTGAGGTGAGAAGTAATGATGGAAAAAATTTTGTTTGTAAGACTCGATACTTCTCTTATGTGGTATGATCACATAACTTGGTTGTGCAGTAAACTGCCATGTGTTATTTATGGCTTGCATATACTTGTGACAGTGTCAACTTACCAGTCAGCAAGGCAGTGCACTTCTCTAACATCCACTCGATTGCCACCTACATTATTCTGCTCTGGACCGGTTCATCCAATCTGTTTAGAGTGTAGCTGGTGCAGAAGAGAGCGGTTGGGGTTTTAAGTGGTATGGGTCCACTACACTGTTGCAGGTAGCTGTATAAGTACTATAAAATACATACTAACCATCACAAGCTTTTCTATATATATATATATATATATATATATATATATATATATATATATATATATATATATATATATATATATATATATATATATATATATATATATATATATATATATATATATATATATATATATATATATATATATATATATATATATATATATGTGTGTGTGTGTGTGTGTTATGTTCTTAACCACCTCACCGTGGCCTAGTCTGGTCTGTTCGGAGAGGGTAGAGAAGTTCTGGCGGGTCCCTGAACTGCACTCTTGTATCCGTCTTTCCTTTTTATTATAGTTCAGTTAAAAAAAAAATTAAAAAAAATAAAAAAAAAATTAAAAAATTTTTTAAAAAAATATAAAAAATAAAAAAAAAATTAAAAAAAAGTATATGTATATATTCCAAAAAAAAAAACAAAAGAAAACATTAAAAAAATTATCATTAAAAAATAATAATAATAATGATACCAATTTAATTATAGAAGCTATATAACCTCAATTTTGTTGCTCGTATTGTTAGTAATAAACCTTTCCTTACCTCTTGTCTGTCTAATACAACAGTTTGTGGCTAATGGACCTGGTTTCCGATGCCATCAGGATACAACACACACACACACACACACACACACACACACACACACACACACACACACACAATATATATATATATATATATATATATATATATATATATATATATATATATATATATATATATATATATATATATAGGATAATAAGTTTTAAGTTGAGAACTACTGGAGATTCTCATTGCTATAGCACAAGAAATAGGGATGAATTATTGGCATAAAATTGTTCAGCACATTCAACACCACTTCAACTGAAGAAAATAGAGTCGAGAAAAATGTTTTGTGGAAAAAAGTAACCCTGTTTGTACGTTTATATGTTGATGTCATTGTTTATTAATGTTTTGTATTTTAATGTTGTAAACCTAATTAAATGTGTTTTATTTATGTATTCATGTCTATTTTTGACACTTATTGGTAAATTTTTAATTGTTTTTGATATATGGTATGCACCACATACAATGCACATTTTCATGCCCTTGCCTTAGCAGCTACAAGTAGTAACAGGACCAGCAATTTGACCATCATAGGTTTGTTTTACATGGCCTTAGCACTTTGTATTCATCAGGACTATAACGAGAGCCTAGTTCCTGTTAAATGCTTGTGGTGTCACTAAAATGGTGCACCTTAGTACATACATCACAATCTATATTTAAGCAGTTTGCTTTAGGTGTATTTGAACTTCTTAGATACAATGATGATAGATAGAGCTAATATTTGCATGCATATGTAAACTTCTCTGTAATTATATTAATAATAATAATTCTTTATTGGATATAAAGGACCAAATCCTTATTGCAAAATAAAAGACAGAGGTTGGAACTGTGGTTGGAAACTGTAATAAAAAGCAGAACCACCACAAAATATAACAGAGAGTTCGGCGCTAAATACGTATTTCTAAAACAAAGTTTAGCGATAGCTACTGATGAAGACCACAAAGTCATCACCCAGATCAAACCAAGCCCACCATCAGATAGACAGGAAAAAATTCGTGTCTGGAACTTTGAATGAATGATAAAAGTGAACGGTTTCTAATATAAAAAAAACTGAAACGTTATATTACTTGAGTTTTAACAAGAAAAAATATAAATTTTGACCAAATCACCCCTCATTTATTCCTTACCCCCTGGAACGGTTTTACTCAAAAACAACCTGCGCCATTCGTTGGTCAGGTGTTAACTGCATACTAAATTTGAAGACTATATCTCAGTGTGTTAAAAAGTTATTATACCTACTTACAGATGGACCTAAAGACCGACTGACCAACAGACTTAAAAATTAATTCCTAAATAATGTTTTCTCTATGTTTTGAGACTTTTACGCCCTTTTAGCAAAAAAAATTCTGTCGACATTCCACCCCCACATATTTTACCCCTAATTTAATTTTAGCACATAATACCAGATATTTGATGACATCGAAAGTTTTCTAATAAACAAGCTCTAAAACGTTATATTACTTCAGTTTTTTTTTAAAATGTCAATTTTCACCAAATCACCCCCCATTCATACCCTACCCCGTGAAGCTATTTTACCCAAAAACAATCCGAACCATCGTTTGTCAGGTGGTAACTATACCAAGCTTGAAGACAATATCTCAATTCGTTCTAAAGTTATCATGGCTACTAACAGACTGACAGACAATAAAAATGTTCGTTCCCAAATCATGTTTTCTATATGTTTTGACACTTTTTACGACACACATATTGATAATGTGGATGTTAACAATAAAATAAAATAAATATTTAATTGTTTACGTTACGCTATCTAGATTTTCATTTAGAAATGTTACCAGTTAACTCGCCAATCCGATAGGTCCTATCCTAAAAAACTCGACTTCAGATTCTGATACATTGGGCATCTAAAGAAAATGTGTTTAAACAGATTCCACTTTACACAAGTTACAATAGTCCTCAGTGTTAATTACATAATAGGAACCCCTGTATGACACACGCATTTAATATTCGCTGTATGTGCTCAGAGAAGCAACAATTCTGACAAAGCTTATTGACATGCTCATGTGTAAATATGACTGAACTGTTCTGGGTACAGAAAAGCCTCGATACAATAGGGGGTAACATGAAACATATAATCTAGCTATATCTTCTTCAAATAGTTTCCTCTCAAACTCCGCAAACAACTTCGGTTTGTGCACCTTTTGATTACCAACCAGAATATTGTTCCGCAGCTATACATATCGCATGGAAACACACATATTCTGGACTTGCGCCCCACAACACAAATATTCAACTGGCACCATCTATCAAAACAGACGAGGAAATCTCACTTCATATCTGTAACCACGAGAGAATTAATTTAAAAACAGTGCACACCAGTCTGACCACTCCTGTCTCCAATCAAACAATATAATCTAGCAAAGTGTGTGGCAGATATAATATTTTTTTTAAGTATACCTGAACTGTCTCAAGCAACTCTGGATATCGCAACCCCCATACTGCGATGCAATTTAAGACAGGGAAAACAGAAGTAATGAGTGCCATCCTAGAATCCCAAAAATCAAACCTAGCTCATGCCATCAGAGAGATTGCCGCTCCCACAGACTACTTTCCCTTGCGAACCATGTCATTTGCCATACTTAGAAACAGTGATAAAGTGCAAAATACTGTTCCAAGATATATGTACCTGCTCACCATCTCAATGTCCTCACCCAAGTACTGAAAACTTCCACCACAGTCCCATACAAAGCATCCGTCTCTGAAACACATTATCTTTGTTTTCTCAACGTTCAGCTCAAGTTGATTTTCAAAGGGATATTCTTCCAGGACACGAAGCTTTCTGTCAAGATTTACCTGTGATTTAGCAAGTATTATATTATATAGCACCATAAAGCAACATCAACATGTCCTTAAAGAGGACTTAAAGGACACCTGACACAACATCAAATTTGTTCGTTAACGAATTGTCAACCTAATATCCATAGTTGATCTGTCATTCACAGCTAACTCCAAGCCAATTTCTCCCACAGCAAATCGTGCTTAACTGGATGAAAGGCCCTTATAAATTCGACTAGGGGTGCAAAAAGCCTCCTCTTACTTAACCCAAGAATCATCTGGATAATAGAGTTAAGAGAAAATTTCTTTCTAACTAAAAACTATTAAGGTTTAATTTTAAAACTGAATTATACTATACTAAAAATTTATTAATTTGTGTTGATTTAATAGATTCTGTTACTACTCTAATTAACATATAAGGTACAAGAATATGGAAACATGTGAAAGGCCAGGAACCACATTTTAATATATATATATATATAGCTTTAACTACGCTGTATTTCCGCGACTATGGCAGGTAGGGATTTTTAGCTTGCCCAGCATCACATGGACGCGGGAACGACGTCCTTACGCCCCCTCCGAATGGTGGAACGTGCAGGCATTTAACTTGCTCAAATACATTGCCAAAACCTAGGTTGATGTTCATTTTACAGTATGTACTGAAAAAGTGAAAGGGGAACTCTGGGAATCGAACCCAGTACCCTTCGGTTCAGAGGCACACGTTCTTACCACTGGACCTCCAAGGCTCTTTTTTTATTCTTAAATTGGGTTTCTCTGTTACTACTTTGCTTATGTGATTTGTAGAAGACATGGTTTTACCATTTTATATTTTTCAGTAGTTTGGCATAAATTGCCTATTGCAGTGTGCATGTTAAATTACTAATACATTGATATACGTAAATCGGCAAGCTGTTTTCACCAGTACAGTCTAGTGATGGTCATACCATCTTTCAAATTTGTGATATTGTATTTGAGCAAGTTAAATATGTATGTCCTCCTTTTTCTGGCACTCTTGGAACTTGCCATTCCATAACTTATTACTTAACAGAAACGTGTTTCGCAAAATTTAGAGATTATAAGGTGAAGCTCCTCCCTGAGGAATTTGATTGGTGATAGTTGCAGAAATATATTGACATTCAATATTTTGTAGTTTAGGAAAACCCATAAATAGAAAGGTTGTATGGAATTTTTAATTAGGCTTAATTTACAGTTCTGTAAATTGGGTTTTTGAGATATAAACTGGACGTTGAGTTTTTGTTTAATTTGCTATTTTTTTATTGCATTCCTATCTGCATTTTATATGTTTTCTTAAGTCGTCCCTTAGTTATATGGAGTTGAATTTATGAATTTAATATAAAGCAAGCAGCCACTGGCTGTTTTGTCAGTCCATCAAAGAGTACAATTTTTTTTTTTTTGACAAACACAGTGCGCTTTAAAAATACTATCACCAGAGATTTGTGCATTTTTTTTTCTGTAGCGTTGTGCTGTATCGTATAGGTAACTGTGTGTAAGATATAGAGGCAATATAATAATAATTGTAACTAAAGTTTCGTGTATGGAAAAAAGATGTCAAGATTATATAGTAGATGTTTTATGTTTATTATTTTAAGCATACAAATTATATCTTGATAAAATTTTGTGTATGTATATTCGTATACATAAGTCACATGACTAGGATGGTTGCAATAATTACCGACCAGTATCCATCCTGTCGGTATTCTCAAAGATCTTAGAAGAACTGATAAGAAGAAGATCAATGAGGTTCTTGAGAAAATATAACATTTTTGATGATAAGTAGATGCTGTTGCGAAAGCTTTTGACGATCGGCATGAAGCAGGGGTATTGGCGTGCGACTTGAGAAAGGCATTTGACTGTGTCCACTTAAACAACCCTCTGCAGAAATGAAGCTACTATGGAATAAGAGCTAGTGCTCTGAAGATAATAGAATCCTTTCTTAATGACAGAGTCCAGTCGATGCTGTGGAAGGACCAACTGTCGGGCAGTCGACCGGTGAAATGTGGAGTGCTACAGGGCTCGATTTTGGGGCCCTTGCTCTTCCTTGTGTACATTAATGACCTGCCATCCAATCTGCCTGCGGATGTTACAAGTCTATACGCTGATGACACAACATTCGTAAACGTTGCACCAGACATTTTGCAGCTGAAAGACCTTGGCGATAACACATTTGAGAGGGCACAGGCTTGGCTTGACACCAATGGACTAAAACTGAACTTGGAAAAACTCACAGATTCCTATTTAATACAATCAGGAGGAACCAGGACTCTCTCAAGCTCCTTAAGGTGACTTTTTATGGTTCCATTGCCTGGGAGGCTCATTCGCTAGAAGTGACGAAGAAACTTTCGACTGCCATTTTCACAATGCGAAGAATAAGAACCGTGCCGGATGAGGACGCGTGCAGAATGTCATAATATGCCAATTTTCATTCTGTCGCTACCTATAGTATATTGGTGTTGGGTAACTCGACAGTGATTCAGGACATCCTGTTGAAACAAAAGCAATCTATCCGGGTGCTGTGGGAGGATTAGAAGTCGAGAGCTCTTCAAAGAGATGAGAATACGTATATTGGTCTCGGTATTTATTCTTAGCTGTTTAAAGTGCTTATGTGAACACCAAGATCGATTCTCTACCAACAGTCAGTTTCACTCTTACGGGACAAGAAACAACGGAGACTTTCCCATACAGTACCACAGGATAAATAGGACTCAACTGGCTATGAACAATGTATGTGTGAAGCTGTACAATAAGCTACAGGGGTGTGTAAGACTTCCGCTGGATAGGTTGTTCATCGGGTGGGTAAAAAACATGTTTTTGTTTGTGGACATGGACCTTTTGAGTGTGTTTCATCTGCACATGTTGCCGTGGATGTGTTGGGTATTTTTGTTGTTTGTATTTTGTCTGCCTATATTAAGTATTATCTGACATGCTATGTAATTTTTGATAGCATGAAATATATCAATAAAAATCAAGTGAATGGGTCTATATGTTAGCAATGAGTTATAAAAGTGCACATTATTTGTAACTTTTGGAAAACCCAATTTCAATTAAACAAATTCTCTAAAACAATGTGAAAAATTAATAGGGCTAAACACCACCATGTTGTAGCAGACAAAAAGGTGGCTTCAAGATAACAACCTGGTGATATATAGTTTGTGTCCTTAATTTAAATAATTAGGTGTTATATGTTTACTACATTATCCTAAAATAATTGTACTTTTGGCATCAAGAGAATAAATGTTTCTCAATTAACAAAACTCCGAACTACCAGACTTTATGGTACTTTAGAATAACAAAAAAATTAACAGAGCTTCTGTGACATCATTTGCAAAGCACATGGCATGTCTTAAATAAAATATAATCCTTCATTGTCTTTGATGGACTGACAAATGGGCAGTGATTGCTAGATTAAGATCAAATTCCTAAATTCACTGTTATATAACTTACGAATGATTGAAGCAAATGTATTAGATATATTTATTAATACAATCAAAAATTCATGATACATCATGCATTTTCAATACCTATATCTGAAATCAATTTTAAAAAAGAAATTTTAATAATCAAGCAGATAGCATATAATAACGGTTACTCTGTTAAAATAACAGATAAGTTGACAGACATAAGCTCTTAATTTAATTTATCCAAATATTAAAGACAAAAAGATAATAAATGTGGCTCAGTGACATATACTTTGGAAACATTTCAAAAAAAGTTTCGAAACTTTTATGACAGTACAAATACAAAGATAGCTTTCAAGGCTTATAACACGATATTTTATCATAATTCAATGCAAATGAAAAACGATTTTCTTTACAAAAGTCAGTCCACATTGGTCACACTTCTTTAAGTTTTAACACCCGATACAATAAACATATTTCTGCACTTATATATTACAATGCTGACAAATCTAGTCATGACAAACATATAATCGATAGTAAACATAGGCCCACATTAAATTACCTCACTGTCAATACATTTTTATAATGACAAGCACAAGCTTGTCGGTTTTGGAGGTAGAAAAGCACATACGCGACAAGTGCTTTGTTTTAAATAAGCAAACTAATTTGATGGCGACCCTTTCTAGAAAACTCTTGTTTCCAATATTATGTATCAAACATAATACGTGTAATCATATTAAAAATAGTTGTAATATGTAATAAAGTAATAAGTTGATGTATTTTGATATTTTTGTTATATAGAACCTGCTTCTATAGTTATTGTTAATTAGTTATTTCATTTTTGTAATTGCTGTTATGGGTATTATTGTTATACATTGAGTTTATTTGTAAGTTACATATATATATATATATATATATATATATATATATATATATATATATATATATATATATATATATATATATATATATATATCACATAGATGTTTTAAAGGCGTCATTTGTCATTTTCGTTTTATTTTTAATGAATATTTGGATCGAAATACCTTTAGATGGCAAGATTTAGATATTTCTTAATAGTTGTCTTGGGTGCGCATATAAATTTGGCCACCCACTGTAGTTTATTGTGATCTGCTCTATGTTATGATATTGTTATTCTGTTTAACAAAGCTTAAAATGCAAGTCAAAACTATGTCATGATTCTGGTGGAATTTATAAGAAAGGTTTTGTCAATCTCTCAAATTAATTATAATTTTTGTGTTTTTAAGTTTTATTTTACCTACAAAACACATATATCCATGTCACACCCTTTGCCGCAAATCTTAATTGAAAAAATCACGGAACTAGCATTCTTTGAACAGCATAGTTCTATATGCTGTGGATTATAGTTTTTAGTAAATATATATATATATATATATATATATATATATATATATATATATATATATATATATATATATATATATGTATATATATATATATATATATATATATATATATATATATATATATATATATATATATATATATATATATCGTACCAATAACTCAAAAAATAATGGACCGATCTTGATCAAATTTGGTGAGTACCTTCCTTTTGCAAGTGGCTTGGATAAGTTCGTTAGCCAGGAAAATCGGACCAGGTTTTCCCGGAAAATTTGGTGTTTTCTTTCTAAAAAAATTTATATCTCTGGAATAACATTCTTTGAACAGCATAGTTCTATATGCTGTGGATTATAGTTTTTAGTAAATATATATATATATATATATATATATATATATATATATATATATATATATATATATATATATATATATATATATATATATCGCAAGCAGATACTGAGACTGGGTGGACAGATGAGTGAAATCCGTAAGCTTACTTACGGCGTGCCACAGGGTACTGCGCTCGGGCCTTTCTTATTTATTGTTTATATGAACAGCTTGTTTTATCATACAACTTGTAGCAAGATTGTTGGTTTTGCCGATGATGTTTACATATCTTACAATGGGAATTCCTGGAATGAGAAAGACTATTGCTCAGAGCGACCTTAAAGGTATTGTTGCGTGGTTTGGGGCAAACAAAGTAACAACAAACTTCGACAAAACAAAGTATCTCCCCTTCACATCGTGTAGTGATAATTGCCAAACTTGGGGCCTTGATTATGAATGCAAAGGTGCAGATTCCGGAAGCAGAAAAAGCAAGGCACCTTGGGGTATAGATCAACATATGAGGTGGAACGTACATATAGACAATTTGGTTAACAAACTACGAGGATTACTGTCGAAATTTAGCCACCTAAAAGCTTACCTAGATGTGAAGCACATGATGACCGTCTACTATTCACTGGTTCAGTCACAAATAAGCTAAGCAATATTGGGATGGGGAGTAGCTTATAATAAACATGTGTATACGTTGTTGAATATACAAAAGTGGTTATTAAAAATAATATACGACAGACAAATTGCCTATCCAAGTGATGCTCTGTATGAAGAGGCTAAAATACTGGACCCACGACAATTATATTGCTCAAGAATAATAAGAAGTGTTCATAAATTAGGGCTCTCTGTGAAAGAAAGGAAACATCGATACAATATTAGAAATCCCAAAAAACTGCTCTGTATGAAGAGGCTAAAATACTGGACCCACGACAATTATATTGCTCAAGAATAATAAGAAGTGTTCATAAATTAGGGCTCTCTGTGAAAGAAAGGAAACATCGATACAATATTAGAAATCCCAAAAAACTATAGGACAAAGACTGCAATTACCTCTTCCCCTATTTATATGTGATGCTGCCTGAAAACATAAGAGATATGGGAAATTATAAGGCATTTAAGAAGAAGGTAGATGAATGAATCCTGAATGAAGGAAGAAACAAATTCAATTATATCGTGAATAGTGAGGTGACTTGATTGAGTGCATAAGGTATGTAACTACAGGTGGTTGGTTGTGGGCATGTTTTGTGTGCGTGAGTTTGGCTGTGTGTGTGTGCATATTGGCTGTGTGTGCGCGCCTGTGACTTTAAATGAGTGGCAGAGAATGTGTGCTAATAGTTTAGGAGAATGGAAATTGGTAGTTTAAAGTTGATGGGTTGGAGTGAGACAGATATAAGGGATGGAGATTAGGGTGATGACATTAGGGATATGTAGTTAAACATGCCCAACTGTCAGAAAACGGCTAGCGATCAAAATTGGTCTCGTATGTTGTATTCCATTATCAGTGTGTTTTATTTGCTGACATTCTTTTATGCTATATTTTAAATGTTTATATTAGTTTTAGGTTAAAATTTACTAAATATTGTAATTGTAATGATAATGAATTATTTCACATACAAGCATAAAGCTTCTGCGAAAATTGTTATTACGCTGAAAATGATTTAGTCCTAAATTAATTATGCCATTACTTATGTATGTAACTACAAGGATAAATAAATTATTATTATTATTATTATATTGTATTATATATATATATATATATATATATATATATATATATATATATATATATATATATATATATATATATATATATATATATATATATATATATGGTGATTCGTAATGCAATCGGCACAAAATGTATGTGTGTAGAGGGCCTCCAAACATGCTGATTTTTTATATAAAGTTTCTCTCTTACGCCCATGGTTGGCGAGATATTGACCTCAGAAGATTCTTTGATAATTACAAGATACAGCTGTATTGCAGCAATGCCCCAACATACAACAACCAAATTTGATAGATGGTTTTGTTTCATCTACGTCTTGAGATGATGACAAAACTAATTAGATTGGCCAAAAATAAATTATGTTCCTATAAAGTCACTTGAAGTATTTAATAGCATCTGTTAAATTTCAGATATGTTAATCTTTCATAAAGTTTTCAAGGGACATAATTTTGGTTTGATCCCAACTCTAAGAATCTCAATTTTCTCAAAAACAGGTGGTTTATCGAAAAAGTAACAAAAGGTGAAAAATGTACAAAATTTAATTTGCTGTGTTAAACTGATGGAGTTTAGCATTTAATTAGGTTGGGGTTTGAAAAAACCATGTCATTTAAAGGGTGACCCACCCCTAATTCACCCCTTTGTGACTTTATATCTAATTCAAATTTTTGTCAAATGACGTGGATAAAAGAAAACCATCTACCAAATTTGGCTGTTCTATATTGCATTGCTGCAATACAGCTGTTGCTTGTAATTATTAAAGAATCTTCCAAGGCCAATATCTCACCAACCATGGGCGTTAGAGAAAAATTTTATATCTATCTGTATTTCTGTGTCCATTGTGGTGTGAATAACCCTATGTTTGTATATATATATATATATATATATATATATATATATATATATATATATATATATATATATATATATATATATATATATATATATATATATATACTCCTCTTTCTCACAGAAACCCAAATCAGTGCCAAAACAGCCACTAGTCACCTTAATTTCCCGGGGTATGAGCTCTTTACTTCCTTTAAATTGCATGGAGGTGTGCGCGCATATGTCCATAGCAATATACCCTGCACCAGACTCCCCAATTTTGAAGCTGAAAGAAAAGACATACTTTGGATAAAACTCTCTCTCAAGGCTGCAACTAAATCCATCTGTTGTGTTTACCCGTCACCTTCTGACAACAACTTTATCCAGCTCTTCGACTACCTCTCTTAAAAAAACCGACCATCTGATTTCTGAATATCCTTCCTCCGAAGTCACTATTCTTGGTGACTTCAATGTCCATAATAAGGAATGGCTAGGATCTTCAAAAACCGATCCACAAGGGAGAGCAGCGGAGGCCTTCGCAGTCAGCAATTCTTTAGCCAATATATGGCCTAGCAACCTACTTACTTTCCTCGCATCCGAACACACATCTCAAATCCCTTGGATCTCCTTACTACAAAACCGGAATGTTATAAGACATCAATCACCGCCCCCCTTGGTCGCTCAGACCACGGCATGATCACCGCTTCCTGCGCAATGCAACCCGAGGTCACAGTCATCACACCCACGTATCGTTTGGCACTACAACTCCGCGAACTGGGACGAAATGCGGGATTACTTTTCCTCATTTCCATGGGCGTCTGTCTGCTTCTCTCATCCTGACCCCTGTGATATCTCACAAAACGTGACCTAAATCATCCAAGCTGGCAAGGAATTATTTATTCCACGTACACAGAAAACCTCTTCAGCCACTCAAAAGCCCTGGTTCTCTAAATCCTGTGACAAGGACAGACTAATAAAGGTCAAAGCCCACAAAACACTTCTATACAATCCCAGTCAAGAAAACCGTCAAGCATTTAACGACGCAAGAAACCGCTATGTCCGCATTCTTTCTGAGGCAAAAAAACTCGTTTAATAACCACATCAAAAACAAACTCCTCTCAAGCTCCAACGGCAGCAAACTCTTCTGGGCTCTTGCTAAATCTATCGGGAATAATTTCTGCAAGAGCACGTTCCCACCTCTTGTTTCAGAGAATGAAATTGTTTTTACCGTCCTGGACAAAGCTGACCTTTTTGCTTCGTTGTTCGCCGGCAATTCTACTCTCAACACACCTCCAAATGTTCAACCACCAACAGTCCCCAATGTCGCGCATAAAATAACTATCATTTTCAAAACTAAAAAGATATGAAAGATGCTCTTTTCTCTTAATACCAGAAAAGCCTCTGGCCTTGACGAGATCCCAGCAATTGTTCTCAAAAAATGCGTACCACAACATGCTCCTGTCCAGACTTGTCTGTTTCAGACATCTTACAATAGAGGCATATTCCCTAGTAACTGGAAAACTGCTTGAGTAGAACCCGTCCCCAAGAAAGGATCCAAAGCGCTTCCTAGCAACTACAGGCCTATTTCTCTCCTTTCAGTCGTCTCTAAAGTGCTGGAAAAGTATATAAACACTGAATTACTAAAATTTCTTGAAAAACAATCTAATCCACAACAGGCAGTATGGATTTCGTCAGCGCAGATCAACTGCCGACCTCCTTTCCTTTGTCACCCATTCTTGAAGCAAGTCTATGGAAGTACACTGTGAATCCCAGATTGTCGCTCTAGACATATCCAAAGCATTTGACCAGGTCTGGCACACAGCGCTGCTTAATGAAACTTCCGGCCTATGCCCTACCACCAAAACTCTGTACCTGCACAGCAAATTTCCTCTCCAACCAGAGCATTCCTGTTGTCGTGGATGGCCATTCCTGTAAACTGTATCCAATTAATGCAGGAGTCCCTCAAGGTTCAGCTTTAGCCCCTACTTTGTTTCTTCTCTACATCTCCTCTCTAGCACATCCAACCCAGTTCACAGTTATGCAGATGACAGCACCCTCCACTCAAATATACAATATTCTAAGCCTGTATCTTTAGCCCAGTTAGATGAGGATCGCAGACTCATGGAGGGTTCTGTCTCTGTGGATCCCCAAGAAATATTAGACTGGGAAAGTAGAAATCTTGTACAATTCAAGTCCACCAAATCTGTCTTGCTTTCTATCTCATAAGAGATACACCAGCCCTAGACCCAACACAATGAACAACCAAGTTATTCAAAGTAATAAGTTGTTTTCACTTGTTGGCATTTATGTGGGTCGAAATCTCAATTGGCACCAACATGTCACATCAATTGCAGAAGCGGCTGCCAAGAAATTATGTTTCCTCTTCCGGGCTCGCAAATACTTTTCACCAGCTAATCTCTATACCTTATATACTTCACAAATAAGGCCAAACCGCGAATACTGCTCCCACATCTGGGGTGCTGCTGCTGCTTCTACACTCGCTATCCTGGACTCCATTCCGAAGAGAGCTGTACGTCTCATCGGTGACCCAACCCTCACCCAAAGGCTGCCATTCCTTGCCCACCGACGTGCCGTTGGTGACCTCTCTGTCTTTTATAGATATCTGCACGGGCACTGCTCAGAGGAGCTTTCTTCCATAGTTCCTCCACCTGCTGCCCCCAACAAATCTACCAGGGGAACAGAGCGAATGCACCCTTTTACTGTTCAGGTCACCAGATATAGAACATCTTGTTATGCCCGCTCTTTTGTCCCGAGGACTTCCAAGTTGTGGAACTCCTTGCCGGCACATGTTTTTTCTTCTCCTCCAAACCTTGCAAGTCCAGAATTAACAAGTTTCCTCTTTCGTTTTTGTCGACACCCACGGTACGATAGTATTTAGGCTGTGAGCCCTCATGGTGTGTTGTTGAAATTATATATATATATATATATATATATATATATATATATATATATATATATATATATATATATATATATATATATATATATATATATATATATATATATATTGTATTAATATTTAAAAATATTAAACCTGAACTAATAACTTAAGAACTAGGCATTAAAAACTAAAATATCATTAGCTAAAACTAAATATTCGGGAATAAAGTGCTACACAGCACTGACGCAGCTATGTAAATCCAATCGGTCGAGAAATTGGCAGCGTATTTTGAATTATATATGGCATTGTACAACCAAAGTACAAGCACCGTAAAAAGGCAGATAGTACTTTGCGTGATACTGACTCCAGTGGAAAGATGTGCTTCACAGAACAATTTGCGTAAGAGCATTGCCAATTGAGTCTTGAAAATCTGAAAAGTAGAAATAAAAATTATATATATATATATATATATATATATATATATATATATATATATATATATATATATATATATATATATATATATTATTGCATGCCCAGACATGGCTATATATTAAAAAAAATGTTTTAAAATAAACACATACCTGGAAGTAAAAATCCAATTTATTGTCCTAGCTATAGTCAGACACAGGTGGTAAATTGCAGCCTTTTATCCTACTGAACCTACAAATTAAAAACAATTAAATATAAATATATTCGTTAATGAATAGATTTTGACATAGTTTAAATTTATTAGGTAAGACATAAAAAACATTTTTGTATCAGAAAACATTGAACAATTAAACTCACAATGAATGAACTGCTTAACAAAATACAAAGTAATATAAACCCGGTACAGACAGCTACAAACACAAACAAGCTGGTAAAAGACCAAATTTATAAACTGTCTTCGACAGAACAAAGTGAATTTAAATAGGAATGTGATTAGGGATTTTAACAAAATGTGTTAATATGTATAGAAAATAAGTAAAAATTTGTTAATTATCAATTAGGGAAACTATGTGTTAGTAATTATTCTAGAAAAATAAGGTTTAATGTGTTAATGAACTGATAGGTTATAAATTTTAAAACAAACACAATTAGACTTACATGTATAAAATCGGAATATTGAATTATATGCAGGAAATGACTTTCTTTTGACTAATGTAGTTAAATCATGTTATTGGCTTATCTTAAAACAGAAAATGGTGATTGGTGAATAAACAAGTTTAAATAATAATTAACCACTGTGATTCGAATTTACAAAACAAAAGATAAAAATTAGAACTTCCGGGAGGAAGAACGGGGATTGGGAAGAAGACGCTGGTAGAAAGAACAAGCTAGTAGATTGCAGCAAGAGAAAATGTTCAAAAAAGTTAATATAAATGATTAAAAACTAGAGTGAAAGTATTTTATAGGTTATACCTACCAGTAAACAGCTATACAACAACTCAAATCAAGAATACCCGTACATAAATTGAGTAAAAACAGTGAATAAGCTAGAAGATTGACCCACGCCAAGTAAACTCAAAGGTAATACATCAATAATTGTTAAAAAGTGTATTATATCTTCAAAACAAGACATGAACCTGTAAGTTTTATAAAAATAATATGTCAACGTCAATCCAAGAAGTTAAATGTCATTTGCAAAGGCAATCATACCAAAAGAAGAAGTAAATATAAAATATTTATGAAGTAAGAGTCACCAGAGGGCGATAAGTAAACGTAAGAAATTCAACCTTATTTCCTCCATTTTAATATTTCCGTTGCCAAGCAACAAAATTCACCTGAAACGTCGTTACCATGGTGATAAATAATTGCCAATGAAACTATTCAGATCCGTCATAGCAAGTCATAACTTTTTTTTAAACAAAGCATTGGAAATAAAATTCTCAATAATAAGTCATAATTGCATTAATAAAGCTGGCATATTTGTATGTTAAAATTAGTAATATACGGGATCCCAAGTAAGAATTTAAATTTATAAAATTAAGTCAATAACCAAACAAAAAGCTTTTTGATAAAAATAATAATAAATATTAAAAAAAAAAAAAATTAAAATTATATATTGCTCACTATTTTATTTTCTGTAAATGTCACACATATCTGTCCATTGACCAATTAATCCTCTAGCCGTATATAAAAAGTTCAGCAAATATAATATATATGCACCAAGAGTAAGAATTTTCGACATTGGTGAACCCAACTATTAAACATTCCCTGTAGGTAAGAAGAGTTTCAACAAAATAGCTGTGGCATAGTAAGTAGATCAAAAACCAGGTAGATATTTAATTTGATAAAATTATATATATATATATATATATATATATATATATATATATATATATATATATATATATATATATATATATATATATATATATATATATTTTCTTAATAAACCCATAATTTAATTCAGTATAATAATATTAAAAAAAAACAATACGCACCCCCGAAACAATACAATTGTCGCCACAAACGTGAGGGCTTCGAAAATTCTTACAAATTTCGATAATAACGTAAATAACAAAAATAAAAATGCCTAGAGGGAGAAAAGTAACTACTTCAAAAGACAGACAGGACAGGGGTGACGACAGAGAATAAGAACCACAAGAAAGTATAGAAATGGATCAGGAGAGAAGAGATGAGCAAGAGATTAGTGAGAATGTAGAAGAACAGGCCGAAGAAATGGTAAACCTAAGAGAAGTAACAGTGGTAGAAGAACAGACACTTGACGGAGGCAAGGTAGAAGAACAATTACGCCCAAACAAAAATCTGACATTGACTACGATAGAATGTTAACATTACTGCAAAGTATGAATGTAAGTATAAACCAGAAAATGGACAAACAAGAAAAGAATATAAATAGCCTAAAACAAGACATAAATGAAAGTAAAAGGAAAATGAATGAAATTATAAGTGGTATAAAACGAGATATAAATGAGAAAATAGAAAAAATTGGAGAAAATATGGGTAGTTTAAAGAATGAGAAAATGGAAAACCAGGAGAGAATGATGCATGAAAATATAAATAGTCTGAAAGGAGAGATTAAGAAGGAAATGAATGAGGGAATCAAGAAGATGGATGAACGACTAAAAGAAATGGATGAGAAAATAACAGGAAAAATGGAGAAAGATATGCAAGACTTGAAAATAGACATAGAAAGAAAGGTGGATGACAAGATAACTGAGAATATGAAGGAAACAGGAAAGATGGTGCTAGAGAGAATGAAAGTGACAGAGGATGAGATAAGTAGTATAATACAGGTGGAAAATGAAAGATATCAGAGTACGATTGGCATGAATATGATAATGGAACAAAAGATTGAAAATTATCAAAGTGAAATAAATGGAAAGTTGACTGAGACGAAAGAGACTGTTGAAAGAGTAGAACAAGTAACAAGAGTCAGTGTGGATGAGATGAAAAGATTGAAAGATGAGACAGAGATGAGATTAAATTTAGAGACTGTGAGAATAAGAGAAGGAGTAGAAGAAAATATGAAACAGAAATTAGAAAGAATCGAACGTCAGATAAGGCAAGGTATGGGGAATGAAAGAGTTGTTTACCCAGTCACAAACGAGACAGGACTTAAATTTGATGGACACATAAATAAATTACACCCAAAAGTATTCGTCACGAGTCTGCTGAACAAGCTGAAAAATATTTACGATCTCCAAGATATAAAAGAAATTATAAAGCAAAGCTTGAAAGGAGATGCGCTGGTATGGTTCACCAGCAAAGAAGAAGGGATAGAGAACGCAGAAGACTTTGAAAGAAAATTTATGAGCCATTATTGGGGAGATACGCAGCAAGGTTTGGTAAGAGAAAAATTATACTTTGGAAGATACAATCCGAACGATTCAAAGGAAATGTCGAGCTATGCTTTGCATATATATGACATGGCGCAACATTTAACTCCGAGAATGAGAGAGGAAGAACAAATAGTGTACATAGCAAGACATTTTAGCAAGGAAATATCAGGGACGATAGGAATCTATAACATAAGAACGCTTGACCAAATGATTGATTACCTACAAAGGATACAGCTAACCACCCGGAATGAAAATAAAGAAAAAAATGAAAATAGGAGGCGTAACTATGAGGAAAATCGACCAAATTACAGACAAGATACAAATGGGGGGAACAGGTATAATGGACGACAATATGGACCATACAATGACTCACAAAATGAACAAGGGGGAAGATATACGGGGAACAGAGAAAACTATAGACAAAATAATAATAATAGATACAACAATCAAGGGAACAATTATAACAAATATAACAATGGATACAGGGAAAATAACAGAGGTGACAATGGGTATCGTAAAGAAAACTATCCAGAGGAGAATAATAGAAATAACTACCCATATAACAGGGGTGGAAATTTCAATAATAATAATTCTAATCGTGAACGAATGGGGAATAATGAACAATATAATCCCAGACGCAGGGAGGAGCGTGACAATGGACAGCAAATGAGGGAAAACACGATCAGAGAGGAAAATTTCGAACTCAAAGGGAGAGAAGGAGCCACACCAAAAATGAGAGAACAAAATGACACGTATAATGCAATATATACGAGTAGCAAAGTTAACGAGGCAAGGGCAAGAAGTCCAAACAGGACTGTCGAGCATGCCATCGTCCATTCAAATTTTTAGACAAGCACAAGCCCTATGACGACAATGACATACACGACGCAACCAACAATACATGTATATATGAACATCCAAGGGAAATATTCAAAAACGATAAAGAGGCTGAAGAAAATGAGGAATCAATAGGGTTAATTTTTATAAGGGGAAAAATAAATAATAAGGAAATAGAAATAATGTTAGATACAGGATCGGAAGCCTCCATCGTATATGAAAAAGTACTGGAAAACCTCAAAAATGGAGAAATAGGAAGAATAAAAATACCAAAAATAACGTTAATCAATACAAAAAGACTAGGAAAGAAAGAGAAAATTAAAAGAATGAGGCCGGAGGTAAACAGATGGGAAATTTCATAGGGGCAGTGCCAATATTACAAAAAGACTTGGAGCGAAAGGATTTTGAATTAAATTGAATGATTTTGGAAGAAAGAAGCAATTTAATTTTGAAAATCAAGAGGCCAGAAGGCAAAAGAAAGAAATAAGATCAAAAGAAATGGGCTGTAAGCAAGAGAGAAAAGTAACGTATTGGAAAAACTCGAGGCATATAAGAAATGTGAAGTATGAAAATGACAACAATAATGACAATGAACGCAGAGGACGGTAAAGCAAGCAAAAAGAGAAAATATATGAAAATGGTTAAGAAAATGAAAATTTACAGAATTCTAAAGATATGTGTTAATATGGAAAGAGAAGAGTTAGTAAGTTGGTGTAGCTACTAGTAAATAGAAGAAAATAGGCCTAATGAGAGGTTCTGATGAAAATGAATAATGAATATTTATATATGTATATGAAAATGAAATGAAGTATATTAGGGGAATGGATGATTGATTAAAGAAGATGGAAACCATATAAGAATTATATTAATAAATACCAGAAGAATAAGATAATTGAAAAGCTGCTAATCCGAGAAAGTAAAGTTGAATAAAATAAAACGTCATTGTAGTTTAATGAAAATAAATTTATGAACAAGCCAAGAGAAACCAGATATAAAGAAAATAGAAGACCGTAAATAAAAGAGAAGAAAGTCGTAGATATACAGAAGTATATATATATATATATATATATATATATATATATATATATATATATATATATATATATATATATATATATATATATATATACAAGTTTGGGGAAGATTGATGGTTGGCAAATACTAAAAGAAATAGAAAGGGTTTAAAATTAATATATATATATATATATATATATATATATATATATATATATATATATATATATATATATATATATATATATATATATGTATATATATATATATATATATATATATATATATATTCAAAGGTAAAGACCTGGCACAAGTTTTATTACAAATAAAGTGTAAATGAAATAGACAGTGTTTTGAACTTCGAAAATAATCAAAATGTTTCTCTAGTTAAGTTTTAATGTAAGTTCTATAGATAATTTTTTGTGATGATTAAATATAAACCAAAATTTTGATGTGAGATAAATCTATCACACAAAGCTTATAGAAGGGGTGATGACTATAAAACCACTACTAAAAGCAAGTTAAAGTAATGTTCTATGTAATTTCAGGCATTGTAGATTGAATCATTTCTTTTAAAATTCTTAAAATGTAATAAGTTTTCAAAGCTTTGAAGTACATTGAAGTTTTTAAAACAGTCAGATTAAACTTAATCCAACTGAAATAAATATGTAAGTAGTAGCATACAGCTCATCAAGAGTTAGATTTTTTGATAACAGCCATAGTATAGTTTAAAGGTGTAAAATTTGCATAGAAAGTTGAAATTTGTTACATATTTGTAAATTTGACATGAACGTTAGAACATAACAAGATCGGACCAGCGTGAATGCCCGAGCAAAGATTCGAACTTTGACAGTTAAATACAATGAATTAAACGTAAAGAGAATGCTTTGAAAATTAAATTTGGGCGTATTAGATGAAAATAGTTGACAAACTCTCTTGTATTCTAGCTTTGAAAAGGAGTGAACGCTATAAGCCGTTAGTCTCCGGAAAATAGTAAAAATTTTGAATAAATTGAAGTAAATAGTACACAAATGTAGTATTGAAGCCTAGAGCCCATTAAAAACGAACGTTTAAGTGAAGTATTATGTGAAAAATGTTTAAAACGACTTTGTAATTTAGATATAAAAGTTTAAGGACGCTGGATGGCGTCAGTTCCCCGAAAATTGTATTATACCAAGTAATTTATGAAAATTAATGGCCTTAAAATGTATCATGAGGTTAAGGACCATTGATAAACACTTGTAAGTAAAGTTTAAAGTGCAAACAACATAAAACTGTTATCAGCAAGGAAGAAGGTACGTGCCTGGTTGCCATAGAGACCAGAACTGCCTAGATACAAACGATTCGTTGCCAGATAGAAGATAGATGCGATTTTGTCTACAAATTGAAATTGATGATAAAAACCACAAGTACAGCTCATTGTCAAGAATGAGGTCTGTGAATGGTAATGGGTCGTCATTTAACAATCTGTTATTTTTTAACACTTGCCGAGCCGCAACGGTAACCACCTGTTATGGATATATAAAAATAACAGGTACAAAAAAACGCTATTTACACTACACTAGAATTCGGAATCGTATCTGTTTCTGTTCCACTGCAACTAGCTTCGAGCTTCGATGAATAAACATCAGTTTTCATCGACAACTGTTAAATTTAACGGGGTGAATGGACATGAGACTGGGAATGCTAAATATGTATGGGTATACAGTATAGAGCGGATTTTACTTCATAACATAAAACTTAACACTTTATACTAGTGTGCTCGCTCTAGTGATGGGAAAAACTGTTATAATGCTTAACAGGTCGCAACAGTTACTGTTAAAGATTTGTCAGTTTTTGGTCTGTTGTGAATACGGTTTTGATATTATGGGTTCTGAAAATTCGGCTGATTTTGTCGGTGACACCTTTAATGTATGGTAAAAACGCTGTGTGTTGTTGTATGGACGCTGTTTGTTGTTGTTGTGGTGTAGTGGTTTGGTGTTGTGCGTTTCTAATGTTTCGTAGTATGTGATTGTTGTATCCGTTTTCTAGCAATGTCTGTCTTAAAAACTTTAATTTATGTCTGTTTGTTGTTGTTGTCCGTTAGTCTAAGGGATCGTGTTACTAATGTTCGAACCACAGAATTTAGTTGCGATGGGTGATTGTGAGATTGGGCGAAAACCAACCCACACTAATCGTTATCTTAACGCCCAATCTCACCATCACCCATCGCAACTAAATTCCGTGGTTCGAACATTAGTAACACGATCCCTTAGACTAACGGACAACAACAACAAACAGACAGAATTTAACTTTTTAAGACAGACATTGCTAGAAAACGGATACGACAACAATCACATACTACGAAACATTAGAAACGCACAACAACAAACCATTACACCACAACAACAACAAACAGCGTCCACACAACAACACACAGCGTTTTTACCATACATTAAAGGTGTCACCGACAAAATCAGCGGAATTTTCAGAACCCTTAATATCAAAACCGTATTCACAACAGACCAAAAACTCTCAAATCTTATAAAAACTCCCAAGGATACGATTCCAAACGAATCCCACGGAGTTTACGAAATTCCTTGTTCCGACTGTTCCCGAACTTACGTAGGACAAACAAACAGACGCATCCACAATAGAATATACGAACACACCCTCGCAGTTAGAAAATCCGACCCCTCATCGGCGCTGGCCATGCATCATATTCATACAGGGCACAAAATAGACTTCGATAAAGCCAAAACAATAGCACCGGTTTACAATTTCAAAACGAGAATTATCCGCGAAGCAATCGAGATTGAAAAACGTCCCGATTGTTTAAATAAGAGAGATGATGGTCTTCGCCTTCCGACTACTTGGAAACCTATTATATCTTCTTTACAAACACACAAAAAGGAAATAAATTCCACAGACAATTTTATTGCATCATTATCTGCCTCAACAAATGCCGGTGACCCTCTTAATCCTCCTCTGAATACCGTGACCAAAGCCCCCCACCTAATTGACGGTGACCCCACTACTTCCACTGATGACGCAACAGGTAGACGGAACGACATATATAAGACAAGACTTGCAACGAACTGCCAGATCTCTCTGAGGCCTAGGGTTGAACACACTGAGACCTCACAGACGATCCCCGGCGAGATTTGGGGAGTAGGTAGATTGAGGCCTTAGAGTGTCCTTACATATTTCCTTTACCTACCTTTGTCCACCACTCTAAGGAGTAGGCAAATTGAGGCCTTAGAGTGTCCTTACATATTTCCTTTACCCACCTTTGTCCACCACTCTAAGGAGTAGGCAGATTGAGGCCTTAGAGTGTCCTTACATATTTTCTTTACCCACCTTTGTCCACCACTCTAAGGAGTAGGCAGATTGAGGCCTTAGAGTGTCCTTACATATTTCCTTTGCCCACCTTTGTCCATCACTCTAAGGAGTAGGCAGATTGAGGCCTTAGAGTGTCCTTACATATTTCCTTTACCTCTTGAAAATGGCTCCAAAACAGGAGCCGAAACGTCGAGTTTCCATAAATTCTGGACGCGGTTTAACCCGAGAACCAAGCATGTCTCATATATATATATATATATATATATATATATATATATATATATATATATATATATATATATATATATATTAAAAAAATGTTTCAGAGAATTTTTCTTCCTTTGAAGATGCTGACATGGTCAACGAAACGATCGTAAGGTCACTGAAACATGTGTTGTGGTGATTTTGGTTCTCCAAGTGTAGTTGTCAGCCATTAACTGATATTGGGTCTGATCCTCTTCAATATCGAGTTGCAAATAATACATTATTTCCTGTGTTGTATCCAGTTGTAGAGAGATATTTAGCAGTAGTTCCAACATCTACACCATCAGAAATAATGTTTTCAAGAGCAGGAAACATTTTAGTTGATAACCGAAATAGGCTAAGCCCTCGTCACCTTCAACGACTATTGTTTTTAAATTCTTTAAACTTGGAAGACTGGTATATTACCACAAGTAACACTGCTTAATAATTTATTATACTTCAAAATAAAATTGTTTATATGTATATTTTGTTTTTATTTCCTTTTTACCATCCTTTGTTTTGTTTATTTAATTTTCTTCCCACACCCCCTGCGAAGTATGGACATGGACCCCTAAATTGATTGTTTCAAGGCACACTCAGTGAAACTTCTGGACGATGTACAATTAAAATCCATATCTGTTATCTCCCAACAATGCGAAAAGGTCTTCCTGAATGATGAAACAGAAGGTAATAAAAATCGATTAATGTGTGAAATAATATTTTAATTGTGTGTATGAGCCGCTAGTCTATCGCAGGCTTCTCCAGTCTTTTAACAAGCAAGGGACTGGGCTGCTGCCAAACTAACAGCGGTATGGGTGTGCGTTGTCATCATCATAAAACTTTGTCATTTCTTTTAGAAAATGAAATTCATTTCCAGGTAGCTAATTTGTTATATATATATATATATATATATATATATATATATATATATATATATATATATATATATATATATATATATATATATATATATATATTTTGGAGTAGTAGTCTTAACCTAGTGTTAAGTAGAGTCCTTGCTTTTAGTAGGTTTTATTATTGATAAAATATATTACACATTACACAATGGTTTCAGATATGCAGTGACAAAAATCAGCGACACCTTTAGGTTCTGTGGGTAACAAATTGGGAATCGATTTTTCAAAAATCGATTCTTTTAGCTCCGATTTTTATTGAAACGATATTTTACCAAACTATTCTTCAAGATTCTTTTTTTATGAATCGAACATCCCATAGTTCCTATACAGAAAATTATTTGTATTGGTTACAGATTACAGTGACTAAAAGTATAGTCATTATTGTACAGTATAGTATATTGTATTGTATAGTTACGGTAATTGTAATTACTGCTATGCTACCCTTTGTTGACAAGTCGATCTACTATTTACCATTTTGTTATGCATTCATCACATTAGTCATTACCCTTGAAAATTTAGCCACAACCTGCTGGAAAGTAGATATACAATGCCATACTGAATGACTAAAAGCACATTCTATACAGAGGTCTGTGTAGACCGTGATTGAAGTTTTCAACGATAATATAGAAAATTAGTGATTATATACTTTTCCTATCCATGATATGGATGTCACCGGATTTGAAATTTGAACAACGACCACAGCCAACGACCTGTTCTTTCTGAACTAAAAATCCCTAAAACGAAAGTAACTAAACAAATGCCAACTTTGGTGTTAAAATACACCCGATTATCTATATTGAAACACTTTGTATTAATAAACCACGCTAGAAGTCAAGAAAAACGTGTGATTAATGATACAAATAACGAGAGATATATTCCGACTACCTATTTTTAGACTTGCCACGTGCATGGTGTCAAGTAGTGAGTCCAATGCAACAATAATATGCTGTCGTGCAGTGGGGTTTGACGTTTCATCACAAACTCTTAACAAATTACGTATTTTACTAATATTTAAGTGCATACAGTTGGAAGTAATAAAAATGAAAAAAAATTTAATTAGTGCTGCGATCTATATTATCTGAAAAAGACAATATAGGCGTAACTTCAACCGCATTAAACTGACGTATAAAAACTTTTTGATTGCGACTGACTTTGTTTTATGTGTGTAGTTGGACTTCTATAATGTTACTCACCACGTGACGTCATAGGAGGGGGCGGGGCATCTGCGCAATATCATATCTCTTCTATGTCATTATATCATGCGTGTGACTGGCACAAAATATAAGGATTTCAGGCTAAAAGTGGTTAACAAAAGAATAAGAAGTTATTTCTAGATTTCTAGTACAAATTTTCCTAAATCTAAAATCGAATACAATTTTCAATACAATTTTTGACGTTGCGGCGGCATCCTGTATATTTGTCATTAGTACTTAATCTTCACCTCAACGTTAACCTCAAACGCAAATAAATAAACATTATGCATATGCATTCAAAATATATTTTTAGCTTAATTTATTTGATTTACATGTACAATTATAGTAGCGCTAGCGAAAGTTGTCATGTAGATAATCGTTCTGATTGTAAAATTCAACATTCCAGCAAATATTCCAAAGGTACACGCACGTATTTATGTGGGTTATGTTAGTTGTCAAGATCTTATGTTTTTCGTGGATAAATATGATTATTTTAAAGTGAATTATGTATTGTAGAAGCAAATACAAAATTTGAAAAGTACCTAGATGCAGTAGAAAAGGCAAAGGCAAATTTTGTACCATACACCGCAGAAAACTGCAGCATATGTAACTGTTATAAGTCAACAATTACAACTGATTTAGAACCATTTAAAAATGGAATATCACGGAAACATATAGAAAATGTAAAGTCAAAGTAAGCGGTGACTTTAAAAAACTTTGTGTTTTCGTAATTCTAAAACCAGTCTGTTTCTTCCAGAGGAACGAAATACCAAATAATCAACAAACGTTTATACCGAGATGAGAACTGCATGTTTCAAGCAAGATGTGCAGGAATTGAACATTTCCTTTTGTCGCTTATAGAGAAGTTGCCAGATATGGAAATGATTATAAATACAAGAGACTGGCCTCAAACCTATAAAGACTATGGAGTCTTTGGGCCTGTGTTTTCATTCAGCAAAACGAAAGAGAATTTGGATATTATGTATCCTGCATGGGCTTTCTGGGAAGGTGGACCTGCTATTACTTTATATCCAACGGGAATAGGTTAGTATTACTTCCTGTATGTGATTCTTTTCATTGCTGACTGCAAATACTGTAGCTAGATAATACACACAGCTTCAATTAAATATCGGTAATCAGGTGTGGATTAGTGCTCTAATGGTTCAAGTTGCGAACTATATAATCTGGTATTATTGCAGGGTACCCACTCGTCTGGAAAACCGGGAAAAGTCAGTGAATTTATAGAAGAAAAACTTTTGTCAGGGAAAAATGTGAAAATTGACTAAGTCAGGGAATTTTTGTCCCTGCCAGATTAATCAAAATACGTTTGTAATTTTCGGAGAAAACATTTTTTTTTTCAAAAGTAAACTCAAAATTTGAATAACTCAATTTTCTAAAAATGTAGTAAGTTCAATTTTAGTGTGTAGTAAGGTCTTTTACAAGGCAACATATCCACCAAATTTCATTAAAATAGATTTGTAATTTTCGGAGAAAAAGATTTTTTTCAAACAAAACTCAAAATTTTCCCGGAAAACCTTATCCGATTTTCCTGACTAACGAACTCATCCACGCCATTAATAAAAGAAAGGCACTTGCCGAGTTTCATCGAAATCAGTTGCTTATTTTTTGAGTTATCAGTGACACACACACACACATACACGTATTGCAATGATTATGGCAACCGTGCAATGTACCAACAAATGGCGACTCAAACGATCTGAGTTGTAGTATACTCAGTTTGACGTTATAATGCTAGAAATATCGTCAGATCATCTATACACTCGCTGATTGGTGAGATATTTCGAGATGAGCAAGCGTGCATACAACAACATTGTGGCATCGGTTGCCATAAGTTGTGTGTATGAGTGTGAATATATATCAAGAAAATGGCAACTTTATGTGTGAACTATTAACAACATTGTGGCAACGGTCGCCATAAGTCCTGTGTATGAATGTGAATATATACCAAGAAAATGGCAACTTTATGTGTGAACTATTAACAACATTGTGACATCGGTTGCCAAAAGTTCTGTGTATGAATGTGAATATATATCAAGAAAATGGCCACTTTATGTGTGAACTATTAACAACATTGTGACATCGGTTGACATAAATTATGTGTATGTAATGTAAATATATATTAAGAAAATGGAAAATTTATGTGTAAACTATATGACAATATTGAGGCATCGGTTGCCATAAGTTCTGTCTATGAATGTGAATATATATCAAGAAAATGACAACTTTATGTGTGAACTATTAACAACATTGTGCCATCGGTTGTCACAAATTCTGTGTATGGCAGGTGAATATATATATATATATATATATATATATATATATATATAATATATATATATATATATATATATATATATATATATATATATATATATATATATATATATATATATATATATATATATATATATATATATCAAGAAAATGACAACTTCTTGTATCAACTGTATATAACTATGTACGACTATGCGTTGTTGTGACTTCGTATTTAAGAAGGTAAACGTGTGTATTCTCAAGTCATAAGCTGGACTGTGTAGCAACATGCGGCATCTATATTTACAGGAGTTTGAGCATGGAAATTAGGAATTTTGATTGAGATCGTGTGCAAGTTATAACATGGTTTGCCAGCAAGCAAAGTGAATTTTCTTTAAAAAATCACTAATGAGGAGATGACTACTTTTGAATTTTGAAATTATTTTTTTCACATGAGCGCTAACTAGGCCCCCTAGAACACATATCTGGGGTCAGTTAAAATTTTTATGTTTATATATATATATATATATATATATATATATATATATATATATATATATATATATATATATATATATATATATATATATATATATATATACACCTAACTTCTCGGTTTGTTAATTATTTTTTCCTAGGCAATCCGCTATCGCCATTTATTGCAGGACCTTTTCATAAGCAGATTTGAAACAGATCTTGAAAGTGAAAGTGGTTATTTTCCTTAGACTGTCGTTTCGTTACGTGGATGATATTTTCGCAGTGTTTAACACAAACATTTTCAGAATAGAAGATTTTATTGCCAAATTAAACAATAAATTTGATTCGATAAATTTTACCCACGAATTAAAAATTAATAATAAATTAGCCTTTCCAGATGTACTCGTTATCAAGAATAAAGACACTTTAGAATTCAATGTCTATGAAAAGGCAACCACCATTCCAAGCTACATTCCGAACGACCCACATCATACGAACGAAAAAAAAATGGCCAGTCTGAATTTTTTAGTAAACCGGTTAATTAACTTGACTTTAAACAAAAGTACATATACCAAAGAATTAAATTATATTAAGGACGTGGCCGAATATAAGAGATACAGTGCTTGCCTAGTGGAAACATTATTCAATAAACAGACAACAAAGAAATTGTTGACGGAATCAACGACGTTTAGAAGAGAGAAATCCGAAAAAACTTTGTTTGATTAACATTTGAACCTCGAATCACGAGGGGTCTAGATAGCATTTTTTAAAAAAGTCAACTTGCAGCTAACATTTTCGACAAAAAAATACCTTAAAAAACTTGCTAAGTAATTCAAAAGACAAGGATAGAACGGCCAAAATGTCGGGAATTTATGAAATAAGTTGCAAATATTGTAATCTTAAGAACGTCGGACAAACAAAAAGATCGATTGGAATTAGATTCAAAGAACACTTAGCCCAATTATGTTACGGTACTATAGATAGATCTTCCGTCGCCTGACCTAGTTAGGATAATAATCATCCCGTTAATGAAGATAGTCTAAAATTAATTAAAAAAATGTTAGACAGCTAAACGCGTTCGAGAGTATATATTTTGCGAAATATAGTTACAATAAAAAATGTATGAACGTTTCACCACCGCCGATTACGAGTCACCTGATCGATTGCTTTGTAAAATAAATTCCCACGTTTCAACACCTCATAGAGATAACATAAGAATACAGATATTTCCGCCAAAGGAAACTGTTAACTCAGTTGTCGTTGAACCTTCCCAAAATTATTAGAGATGGACACCTTTTAGATAAGTTAATAAAGACAGTTCAAAGACGTCGTTCGGCGATAAAAAATACAATACACTGCAGAATGTGCCTGCGACTAGTTCCCCTCACAGTTCGGTCTCTTTACCTAAGATCCGGTATATAAAGTGATGTTAGTTTTTGAAGTAGTTAGAATTTTTCATCCACCAATGGCGCTAACTTGGTTAGTGAAATGATCGTCAGGTCCTTTAAAATGTGTTGTGGTGATTTGGGTTCTCTCTCTTATCAGTGCTCATCACAGGTTCCAATCTTCACTTAGTATATCACCCTATATATGCATAGTCGATAATAAAATGATTTTTTTTCACACATGGGAGACTAACCTACTCTTTTCATCAAATACAAAAATAGATGAATTGACGGTTTCCAATAAATGCTTTGGCACGTTTGTTCTTCCTCATTGTTCCTATCAAGGTTAGCTTCTTTTATAACATTTTTCCGCGACATCGTGAGAACTAGCCTAATTATCTGTGGTACAATTTTTGTTTGAACCTTGAAGGGCTCTTGTAAGATAGAGCACCTATTGTGTAGGAATTGAATGTTGTTTTTCTCTATCTTCTCTATTGATATAAAGTTTCGCTGAGCACAAATAAAATTTCAGACCATACTTGTCTTGCTTGTTGGGTATGCATATTGTTACACTCTTCGGGGTTCTTTATTTGCTGATTAACAATACGCAGCTTTTCAAACCACTAATTTATTATAACTGACTATTTTCTAATAATAAACACCCCAACTAAGATATTTCTCTATTACCAAATGTCTATAGTTTATTTGTTGCCTTCTATTATTCTGCACAATCGCTTATTTAATTACTGACTACTCTATCTGCGGCTCATTTATTAATACCGTCTATAGTAGTTCTATATCGTTCTACATGATTCCATAACTGTGACTTCTAGTGCCTTCTCGAAATATCATTCTAGAGTATTCACTGTTACCAACACACTCTGCAAGCTGTCTGTAGCCATAGAAGTCATATGCTCCATAGAGTTCATAAACTAAACTCTCATAGAGACGGATGTGAAACTGCCCTCTTCTTACATTTGACCCCTTCGTTCGGATTTTGACAGTTCTCTCAATGGCGTAAGCCTGTGCATATGGACTACATTCATCTGGCTCTTTGGGCTACTATGAATGCGATAGACAACGTCCTTGATCCGTTTGACTAATTTTTACGGACCTTTCTATGATTTATATACTTTCGGTGACCGTCCCTGCATCGTAGAGGATTGTAAAATCATACCCGATCTCCTTCTTTCAAATCAGTCGAATTAGCTCGCTCGTCATTACGGGTCTTCATGCGGTCGCCTTCTACTCGTATATTCATTCTCAGAGTGAATGAGTAGCCTATATGTCTTCTCTTCATTATATAGGAGCTCTCTTTAAGCGAAGCTCTTACACTGCACTGGTTCTTCCGCCTAATTGCTCTTAACCTGGTGTTTCTACTTCAACAAAAATCTCTGCAGGCCCTATTTTTCTCGTCGGCATCAGCTCTTTATAACAAATGTGTTCATTGGCCTTTTTATGGGTTTGCTTCACACCTAAATGGTTCATACAAGCTTTCTTGTATTTCTCTAATAATTTCTTTTTTAGTTGCAACTGGCTGAATATATGGGACGTGTTTTCCTCTCTTAGCTTACTTCACTGGAATAACACTTTCGTTGCAGACGTTAATGTTATTTTCTTTCACTGTGATTTTCTGCACTACCAATTTACTGCCAGGCGACATTACCATTCTACTAGATTACTACACTAGACGACATTATAGAGTATTCGCTGTTACCAACACACTCAGCAACCTGCCTGTGACCATAAATATAATGTGCTCCATCGACTTTGTAAACTTTATTCTCATGAAGATAATATTTTAAACAGCCATCTGCCTCAGAAACGCAACAAGGTTGTATGAATGATTACGTATTCTAAAAGTGTAAAACTTTGTCTGCAGCATTCCTTAAAAATATTTCAAATTTGTCTGATAGCCGATTGTATTATTTTATTTATCTCTTCTCTGGTGGCTGTATCGTTAGATCCCAAACAGTTGATCAAAAACTCAAATAGATTTTTGGACATAATCTCTCTAGAAATGGGTGGTCCAAATTGAGTTGACCATATATCAGTCAGCGTAATATGAACCTTTTTTATTACTTAGATATAGTAATCTGGATAAGGCACACATTTCAACATTATTTGTGGCACCAGTATAATGTTGCTTAGCTTTGTAACGAGTCTTCATACTTTCAATTTCAGCATTGGTATATAATTATATTACAATTACTATATCCAAAATGTTTTGTGTAAAAATATTTCATATTTTTTTACGTCAAATATAAATATCTTTTTACAGTTCTTGTGCTTCTGCGGTGAAAGTTATGCCGATATCATTTATGTCCATTTTTTCGAATATACTGTTTTCTAACTACTGGGAGGTTAATGGATGGCACAGTTCTGCCAAATAGAATTTGTTGATTCTGGAGCAACTGCATCAAATTCATCTTTTTCCAAGCTTTTGTTTTCTTCAAAGCCTCCATTCTTGCTGCCCTCTCTTTCTACAATAACGTCATCGTCACCATTGTCAATTTCGTCTATAGATACTCAGTTTGCTGATTTAAACAAGGTAGTTATTGTCGCGTATGTGCCTTTTTACTTCCAAAGATTAGAAAAGTCAAATTTGTGCTTTTCATTACACATTAGTGGCTCTATGCGGTTATTTACAGTGGTACTATGTTAAGTCTGAATAATAGATTTTTGAAATGCAGATTTGTCAGCCTCGTTATTTCAAAATGCAGACATATCTTCTCTGTAACTCGTATTGAAGTTTCGCCGATGTAGATTGCATTACAATGTGTAGAAGCTAATTTATGAATTCCAGATTTTGTCAACTGTATTTATGTGATGTACGTTAATATGTTAGGAAACATAATTTTTCTTTTACGTTAGATAGGAGGTTACGCGTCGTGTAAGATTTAAAGCGTCCTTTTTATTTGTACTGGCATTTAAAAGTTTTAAAATGTTTTCTGAAATAATTCCAAAATGAGTGATCGAAACATATTTATTATCTTTTTTGTCTCTTATTATGGATGTTATAAGTTGATTATACTTTCATGTTAAATATTGACATACATCACAAGGCATTTTAAAGACGTCATCTGTCATTTTTATTATATTTGCTTTTTGATTAAAACACCATAACATAGCAACGAGTTTTTATTTATAGTTGTCAGAAATTCGTATGAGTAAATTCAATTTTCTCCTATGTGATTATGCTGTCAAGCAGCGAAACCGGTAAGAAATAAGAAAACCAACATTTGTCAAGCCAGAAAAGAAATTTCTACATCTGAATTTAGTATGGGATGGTTTCACCAAGTAAGGAGAACAGCAATTAATGCATTTAAATTTTCTTTGGTCGCCGACGACTCCACGTTGCTGTTCAACGGTTAAATCCTTCGACTTGACATTAGTTCCGACATTGTAAAGATAGTATAAACTTCACATACGAGAAGCAACATAACCATATATATATATATATATATATATATATATATATATATATATATATATATATATATATATATATATATATATATATATATATATATATATATATATATATATATATATATATATATATATATATATATATAGATATAGCCTATTCATCATGTTATATATGAATATATTATTAAATAAATATTTTTGGTGTTTTTTTGTGTGTGTGTTAAAGAACGTTTTTTTAAATGCTTTGGCATCTACTCTTTGGCCTCTTAGCTCAAAATAAGGTTTTTTGGTTCATAAAATTTAATAGATGTCGTCCAGCTTAAAATAACGTTACTTTGGTCTATATAATTAAATTAATTTCGTTAATCAAGCAAAATGTCTCAACACTGTAGCCTTATTGGCCTCCTGACGAAGCAAACAAAAAAATCATGACAATAACCGAATTTTCCATAACGTTAGCAACTTGAGATTTGGTGCACAGTATAGTCTCTATAAAGCATAAACGTATCTACCAAAGTTCTTTAAAGTACCTTAACTATTTTCGAAGATACAAAAAATTTCCTCAAAAAATTGAATTTTTCGCGAAAAAACTGGTTCGATTGAACTGCTTAACCTTTTCGACAGAAATGTGTATAAGCTGACTTATATAATATATATATATATATATATATATATATATATATATATATATATATATATATATATATATATATATATATATATGCTGACTTATATTATATATATATATATATATATATATATATATATATATATATATATATATATATATATATATATATATATATATATATATCACAAAACAGTTTTAAAAACCCGACAATCGTTTAACTAACCAAGTTAGCGTCATTAGAGGATGAATAATTCTTAGTTAGAATTATTCGTCCTCTGATGACGCTAACTTGGTTAGTGAAACGATCGTCGGGTTTTAAAATTTTTTTGGTGATTCGCGTTCTCCAAGTGCGTTTATCAGTGCTCAGCACATGTTCCAATCTTCACTTAGAGAAAGGTGTATCCAGATTTCAGCAAACTCGATTAGTTATTTATTCATTACTCACTGGACCGATGCATATATGTTATCATTATTTTTATTTATTGATAAATAATTATACCGGTACTTTATATCTATATAAATAAGCCTCAAGATTTGCGCAATATATTTTGGCATGATATTATCAGCTTACAAAACGAAAACATACCAAAACTGGAATAAGTGACGATCGAAATGCATTATATAGGCCCCAATTATCATAAAATATATATGGTAGTTACAGCCCATAAAAGATTACAATCATTACTTCACTAGAAACGTGTAAATTTTTGTTTCAAGGTATTTATCATCTTGTACCTACCTGGAACCAAATAAACATAAAAATTCTGAAAAAATGAGGTTTGCCTTAACAGCAAAGTTTGTTTCTCTAAATCTTAAATCGATAATTGATTATAATCACAACCTATTTGGCGGACTTCATCTCATATACGAGCCACCTTTAGCATATGCCTCCAAATTGAGGCATTGTTTGAAATCTTACGATTTTTATAACGAACGTCGCTTGTAGAAAAAAGCAACTTTGATTAATAACTACAGGTAAACATCCCAGTGATTTTTATTTAAAAAAAAGACTTATTTTATATAATACATATTTAGAAATTCTTCTACCCCACAACAGATCACAGCTGTAAAATTACTGTTATGCAGCAAACAAAGAGAGCAGGTAGTATTTAGGAAATAAATATGGGTACCCTTGAGCATCTTGTCAACTACAGTAACAATAGAATCCTAAGAATACTGGTATACTTAGGTAAATATAAAATTCTGGTGGCAAAGATGTTATATGGCAGCCAATTTTTATTAAAATGTTTAACAAATATGTACATTCAAAATTTTATCAGCACAAATTAAGTAGATAAAAGGCATGTGGTGTCGTAAATCTTTGATATAATTTAGACAGAAAGTTTCTGATACCTGTGAGGTTCTATAGAATATGTGTCATAGATTTGCTTTTAGCATCATCCTAGAAAAAATGAAATGGAACAATATATTAGAAACTTTATTAGGAGGTACCTATGAGTTAAACGGTAATAAGGGGTGCTGCTGTCTCTCACATAATTTACAGAGAACATTCTTATAAGTGCAATATATTTTTCAGATCTGACAATCGTTTCGCAAACAAAGTTAGCGTCATCAGAAGGATGACACCTCTTCTCAAATAGCCATAAAAGGAACGAAAAAATGCTTGAAAATAAATAGGCTAAGCTATTACGACGTGAAGAAAAACATTTATATTCATATTGCTGATTATTACTTCAGTATGGTCACAACGTGTGCAAACCTCGCATCGGCGACAAAAATTTCAACATTTTCTTGTCGCTTAAACGTCATAAAAGGTATCAAAACATCTAGAAAACATCATTTGGGAACGATTTTTTTTTTGGCTGTCAGTCTGTCGATCTGTCGGGTTGTCGGTCTGTCTGTTTGTAGCCACGGTAACTTTAGAACTAATTGAGATATCGTCCTCAAATTTGGTATACAGTTAGAACTAGACAAACGAACGGTTCGGATTGCTTTTGGGTAAAATCGCTTTAGGGGGTAGGCGATGATGAGGATGGATAGGTTCGTTAGCCAAGAAAATTGGAACAGTTTCTCCAGAAAAATTTTGTGTTTTCTTTCGAAAAATTTATATATCTCCGGATGTAACAAACCTATAGCTTCAAAATTTGGTAGCCGGGCTTACGTCGTTAAAGCTGAACTATGTACCGAAATTTAGATTTCTTAGTTAAAAGGAAAAAAAGTCTGAATGCAGCAAGTGCGTTATCGAAGTGAATTTTTATAAAAATGCTTTGAATAGCAAATGTGTCTTTTTAATGCAAGCAGTCATCAATTTGGTTACCGGTATAACTTATATAGTAGAAACAATGTGCCATATGTTATTAAAATAACTTATTGTTTGAAAATGTACAAAAATTTTCCGACAATAGACTTTAAATGTTGGTTTCTTAGCCAACAAACCTTAGGTTAATAGCAAATTGAGTTATTGAAATTTGAAGCATTTAATGAAAATTTGCTACCAAAACGCACTCACTGAGTCTCGATTTTTTTTCTTGCAAACATATTTCGATAAGAAATGCAATAAAATAAGGGTGTTCGAAAAAAATTGTAGGGATAACCAACGACTTATGGGCCAGCTGGTGATTGACAAAATAATTTTAAAAGATGCAGCTGAAGACACCCTATAATTAACTTATTAAAATTTTTCTCGTCTTGTATAATAATAATTATATTGAGCTTTTCCGTAGAAATGCATCACCCTGTGTGTGTGTATATATATATATATATATATATATATATATATATATATATATATATATATATATATATATATATATATATATATATATATATATATATATATATATATATATATATATATATATATATATATATATATATATATATATATATATATATATATATATATAGACAGATAAAAACTGAACGTAAACCCGGATATGGATTCTAGGGGGCCTAGTTTGCGCTCAGTTGAAGAAATCTTTTTAAAATTCTAAAGTCGCGGTCTCCTCATTAACGATTTTTTTGTACGAAAATTAGCTAAAAATTATGGACCGTTAAACCACAAACTACCGCCAAAGCATCAGAGAGAAAATAACTAGCCTGTTGCATATCAGCCCTTTTTATAAAACTTCGATCCTTTATATCTGTTGATAAAACATAACCAACACTGTTTAGTCCACCCACTCACATTAATAAAATGGTAAAGGAATGAATAATTTGCACTTGTATATTAAAATTCCCAAATAACGCAAACAATTTGTCAACTGAAATTGAAAACAGATAAACGCTCTAATAATATACGATAAACGTCAGTTATAGCGTGTAATTGACCTCCGCAATGATATCAAATGTTCCACTGCTAGGTAAAGACTCAGACATACTAGATCTCATATACCTATAAACCAGTTTTTACCATTGTCAACAAAAAGCGGTGATATTAAAAATAAATCTTTCAAATTTGAATAACTCAATTTTCTGTAAACCTAGAAAGCTGAATTTTGGTACTAGTTAGGTCTTTCCAAAAGCAACATGTCCACCAAATTTCACCGAAACAAAAACATATAAAAATCGAAACTGATCCCGGATATGGGTTCTAGGGGCCCAAATTGGCGCTCATTTGAAAACATTTTTGCAGTCTCACCATCAATACCTCTTTATTAGTGATTTTTAAAAAATAAAAATTCACTAAAAAGTCATAGGCATTTAATGCAAAAAAATTTAGTGACTTTTGAATTTTGAAAGATTTCTTCAAATGAGCGCAAACTAGGCCCTATAGAACCCATATCTGGGTTAGTTTCAGTTTTTATCTGTTTTCATATATACAGGGTGACGCATTTCTAGGGTAAAGCTCAATATATCCATTATTATACAAAATATGAGAAAAAATTGTATACGTTAATTATACGGTGTCTGGAACTGCATCTTAAAAAATTATTTTTACAATCACAAGCTGGCCCATAAGTCGCTGATGATACAATTTTTTTCTTAATCAAACACGCCTTATATTATTGCTCATTTTGCATTTTCCATTCAAAGATAATCCATGTTTGTAAGAAAATAAATTCTGGACTCAGCAAGTGCGTTATGGTGGCGATTTTTCATAAAATGTTTCTTTCGATAGCTTATATTACTATTAACCTAAGGTTCGTTGGCCAGGAAACCAGTTTTTTGGGAACATTTTAAGTTTATTTTCCGAAGATTTTTGTACATTTTCAAACAATAGAGTTGTTTTGATGAAATATGGTACATTGTTTCTTCTATATAGGTTATACTGTTAACCAAATTTGTTGCCAGATTTTATTTAAAAAAAAAGATATATTTCCTATTAAAAACATTTTTACAAAAATTCACTACCATAACGCAGTTGCTGCGTCCAGACTTTTTATTATTATTATTATTAAATACTCATAGTTTCATATCACAAGCTGTCAAAAATAACAACGGTATTTAAGGCTGTCATTTTAAAGTTCCATTGGACATTTGTAAAAAAAAAATTACGAAAATGTAAATATGTATCGATAATCAGATTAATTATTTCCTACCTTTTTTGCACCAAAGTTTGTTTAAATATTTCAATATTTTTCCTCAAACATTCGTAAAATAATCCCATAATCTAATCGGTTAATATAATCAAATAAAAAACTGAAAAAATGTGTTAAACTGATCGCTAAATGAATTATGGTATGCGATTATAAATACGTATATTTCCAAAAGTATAGTCTTTAGGTATAGGCGGTATAATACAATAAATAATGTAGGTGGTTGAAACCGAAATGGATATGGTTGTAAATTTTAGATGAGGCAAGTCTTCGTAAAATTATGAGTGGTTATTTTAGACATGTCAAAATTACATTGACCTTGTCAAAGTTTGGAAGCTAAATATAAATTGTATATGTGTACAGCAATTGCAGATATAAAATTAGACATCTAAATTTTTTTGTGATAATTTTCATAATTTTGATTATGTTACAACGAATTATTTACAGTATATACATATATTATAACTAAGGAAAAACCATAATGTGCATGCCTGAGTTAACACTAAGAAATCCTCGGTGTTCCCTTAGTTAGTTAGTACAATGGGTGTGAAAACATATGGTGTCCATTTAAAACATTCTCAGCCTCGCCTTAAAATAAGAAACTCAGAGTCACTGTTTATTGCGATACAAGCTAGGATTAGCCCACGGCATCAAATTCGTTTTAAATAAGCTTTAAAGTGTATACTGAAGGGTGCGCTGGAATCAGTCTTTCCTGAGTAGTTGGCTTATTACATGTATGCACAAGACCCATAAATGGCAACTCACACAAAAAATATGAAACTGCTAAGTATTTCTCAACGAATTCATGAAATCACCTTCTGAATGTTTCTACACGTCCGTGGTGCGATGAAGAATCATAACGCATATACTTTTTTCGAGGAATGCATATCATTCGGTGATTTTCATCTGTGGCAACCCCAAAAAGTTGCCACAATCTGAGCGGTAGCCACAATAGAGTACTATTCTCACACACGTTGTCATAATCATTGCATCACAAACACACACACGCACGCGCGCACACGCGCACACACGCACACACACACAGATATATATATATATATATATATATATATATATATATATATATATATATATATATATATATATATATATATATATATACATATAAAAATTGAAACTGACCACGGATATGGGTTCTAGGGGTCCTAGTTCGCGCTCATTTGAAAAAAATTTTGCAAAGTCTCTCCATCGATACCTTCTATTAGTGAATTGGTTTAATAAAAAATCACTAAAAATGAAGGGCTCGCTTATTTTTTCCCCGAAAATGTATTATAAAAAAACCTACTTACTAAACTAACTAAACTTAATAATTATTAACTTTACTTACCAAGTTTTCCTCTAGTAAGTTATAGGTTATCGTAGTTAAAAAGTCCCTTAAAAACTTAACCTTTAAATTTATAATATTATCCACTGAATTAATCACAGTATCACAATTATTTTGTCCACTTATTAAGCAGCCCGAAGTAGCAGCCATAATAATAATAATAATTGTCTTGTTATAACATGTAAACAACAACGAAATGATCTAATTAAAATCAATCCGACGCGCAGCACTACACGAAAATTATTAAACACATGCTAGACACAGACACGCTCTGCCAAAATTCCACTGCAAACTGAAACAAGTGTGGAATTTGAGAGCGCACACCAGATTGCTTATTCGGTCATTTTCGACGATCATACTCGATCATTTCGCAATGAAGTATCGCATTTCCTCAAGAGCGCCGAAAAATACACACCGCCGGCGACTGATGTATGTATGGATATTTGGATATGGATGTATATAACGATAAGGTCTGCAACCAACCATTAACACTATACTTATTCTGATGCTGTATTAATGGCTGCCGACTCTGCGATCCTCGATCCTCGATATACTAATTTTGTTTGTTGAATGCAGGAGGTAAAAAAGCAAATAAAAATTTATTAAAATATAGCATAGCAAAAATATTATTTTTTTTCCACGGCAGGCTTTCGTGCTACATATTCGGAATGAAATTGGGTGTACAATAGATTGCCACATCCACACTGTTGGAATGCCTAATATATAAAAAGTTCTGGACGCAGCAAGTGTGTTATGGTAACGAATTTTCATTAAATGCTTCAAATTTGAATAACTCAATTTTCTATAAACATAGAAAGTCGAATTTTGGTATGTAGTAAGGTCTTTCCCGAGGCAACATATCCACCAGATTTCATTAAAATAGCTTTGTAATTTTCGGCGATAAAATTTTTTTTTTGAAAGAAAACAAAACATTTTCCCAGAAAATTTTGTCCAATTTTCCTGGCTAACGAACTGATCTAAGGTATTAATAAAAGAAAGGTACTTAAGTCACCCTGTAAAATCCTCATTTATAGTGCGATTTTAACCAGATTTTCTTTAAAGTGTAGATCTTGATTAACTGTATTTTTGGAGCCATAAGCGCCATATTTCTACAAAATTCAAGGCCTACTTTGTCAGTTTTCAGGAGTAAAATTTTAAGAATCCTTATTAGGAATTTTTTATAAGAAATCTATTTACGCCACTGGATTCACCATTCTCCAAAACGATCCTGTACTAAATTTCATAGAAAAATTTCGAGTGGATTAGTAGAGGTAATTGCTAAGAATTTTGTGAATTTTCGATTTTTTATTTATTTTTTGTTGCTTTTAAGTTTCTATTATTTGTCAAAACTATGCATAATAATATTTAGACCATGTTACTATCAGAAGTAAAGGAATAAATGAAAGGCTTTACTACCAGACAATCTTTTTAAATCCAGACGTATTGACCTTCAGAAACAATAACGTGTTACTATCAGTTTAATCTTGTATCAATGTTTTTCATGGATAACTTGGCAGAATAAATTTATGAAAATGATGTATTATGCATTTTTAATGTAACTACAAAACCGTTCCTACACGAAATTCTTGCAATTTAGTACAGGTCAGGTCAGGTCAGGTCAGGTCCATTTTGGGAGACGGTGAATCCAGTGGCGTGAACATATTTCTTTAAAAAAATCCCTAATAAGGATTCTTAAAATTTAACTCCTGAAAACCTACGAAGTAGGCCTTGGATTTTGTAGAAATATGGCGCTTATTGTTCCAAAAATACAGTTCATCAAGATCTACACTTTAAAGAAAATCTGGCTAAAATCGCACTATAAATAAGTGGGTCACACTGTATATATACAGGGTGATTCTGGAGGAATGTGAAGTATTTCAGGGGAAAATCCGAGGGTCAAAATAAGTAAAATATGCACATACGTTGCAGTTCTAATGTCAACCATTCTTGGAAAAATTCATTTTTTAAAATTTATTTGTGAAATATATATTTTTTTGAATCAAGCCTTTTCCTCCTTTTTTAACAAATCAATCACATGTCGCCTAGGTGTTATGTGCAAATTAATTTTGAATGATTTGTCAGAACTAGTTATCTGTCAGTTTGACATTAACTGGTTTATTTACGAGCTTCTAAAATGCCTCAAATATTCACATGTCACCCAGGCGATATGTGCAAATCAATTTTGATTGATTTGTTAGAATTAGTTATCTGTCAGTTTGACATTAACTGGTTTACGTACGAATTCCTAAAATGCTTCCAATATTCACCCATAGGGAATAGATGGATATGATTTTTGTTTATGGGTTTTGTAATGGACACTCAGTTCACGCAGTTAGCGAATATCGACGGCGATTTCCAAACCAAAGGCTCCCTAATAGAAAACTTTTTCAAAGACTTTTCATTAGTGCTCCGGAAACTGGTGTTTTTCCGAGCACAAAAATTTTTAGTTAAAGAGAAGGTCTTGACGTACAAACTGAAGATAACATTCTCAACATTCTTGAAGAAAACCCGAGGGAGAGTACGAGGAGGATTGCAAATCAACTCAAAATGTCACAGAAAGCCGTTTTCAATACGCTCAAAAAAATAGTTTAAACCTTTCCATGTCTAGTCCGTTCAACATCTTGAACATGGCTATAACGTATCAAGGTTACGATTTTGTGAATGGATTCGTCAAAACCCAACAGTATGTGAATACATTTTAGTCAGTGATGAGGCTCAATTCACTAGTGATGGTGTAAATAATTTTCACAATGAACACCGATGGTCAGAAGAAAACCCTTATGCTACGTTTAAACGCAATTTTCCGCATTGATTCAGCATAAATATTTGGTGTGGCCTAATCAATGATCAGTTAGTGGGTCCGTTTGTGTTGGATGGGCGTCTTACTGCGGAAGGATATTTACATTTCCCAGAAGATAATTTAGCAGAAATTTTAGAAGATGTTTGACAACGGTTATGCTTCCAACATGATGAGGCCCCTCCTCACTTTACTCCGCAAGTACGAAATTTTTTAAACGATCATTTTCCTGGGCGCTGGATTGGTAGAGGGGTCCAATAAATTGGACAGCAAGGTCTCCAGACCTAAACCCAGTCGATAATTTTGTTTGGGGGTGGATGAAGTCGTTGGTGTATGCCACTAGAGTAGACACAAGGGAAGCATTACTTGGTCGCATTAGGAATGCGGCCGCTTTGATAAGAAATAATCGCGACGGTATTAATCATGCTTTTTTTAATATTTCAACAACACACCACGAGGGCTTACAGCCTAAATACTATCGTACTGTGGGTGTCGACAAGGAGGAAAGAGGCAACTTGTTAATTCTGGACTTGAAGGTTTGGAGGTTTGGAGGAGATGGTGCTATTCACACCATCAATAACAGAGCAAACAAGTGCATTGAAGTTGGTGGTGGTATTTTTGGAAATGTTCTTTAAATATTTACCGTTTATCGTATTCTTATGTCCTAATTTTTCTTTTGAGCATAGATAAATTAAAAATCAAAAAAATTTTTTTAGCTGCATTTATATCAAGAATGATTGACATTCGGACTAAAACTTATGTGTTTATTTTACTTATTTTGACCCCCTGCATCTACCCCTGAAATACTTCCCATTGCTCCGGATGCGCTCTCTCTCTCTCTCTCTCTCTCTCTCTCTCTCTCTCTCTCTCTCTCTCTCTCTCTCTCTCTCTCTCTCTCTCTCTCTCTCTCTCTCTCTCTCTCTCTCTCTCTCTCTCTCTCTCTCTCTCTCTCTCTCTCTCTCTCTGTGTGTGTGTGTGTGTGTGGGGGGGGGGGGGGTGTGGTCGCGCGTGCGTGCGTGCGTGTGTGTGTGTGTGTGTGTGTGTGTGTGTGTGTGTGTGTGTGTGTGTGTGTGTGTGTGTGTGTGTGTGTGTGTGTGTAAATCGATACCTCTCTATTGGTGAAATAAATAAAAAAATTCACTAAAAAAGGTGGACGTAGCAAATGCGTTATGGTAGCGAATTTTCATTAAAATGTTTTTAATGCAAATATGACTTTTTAATGAAAAGCGTCAAATTTGGTTAACGGTGTAACCATTCTAGTAAAGACAATGTACTATATTTTATCAAAATAGTTTTTCCTGGCTAACGAACCTGTAGGAGCATTACCTATTTGCCAAGATATAATTATTCCCAAAAATTTTTCAAAAGTCAAAAGTCGCGCCTCATTAGTGACTTTTTCTACATTAATTCAATAACATTATTAAATGAAACCAAACAACTCACTTATATATGCGTTTTTTTACCTAGATATTCCTATCTTATAATATGTGCCAACTAATTTATTAGCAATTACCTATTTGAGTGAATACCATAAAATACGACTTTGTGAGACGTACGACAGGGTCGCCATCTCGGTGCAGAACCCGGTAGTATGTTGTCTCGACAGCTCCAAATAACACAAAATGTTATAAAATAGAGACAACCAACTAACAATTTTGTAAATTGTCAGCACTGGCCCATTTCTTCCCTAATATAGGGACAATGTATGTAAGGCTAGATGTATTCTCACTTTTGTAGATTTTATTATATGTATTAACCAGTTGAATTCCATTTGAATACTAACCAAACAGCACTATAAGTTTTCATGCATTTGTTGAGAGAAGGGATTCTTAATCAATAAAATTCAATTACTGACAATTTTTTGTTTAGTTCATCAGTATTTAAGAGTTGAATTCTCCACAAGCAAAATGAAAATCAATATCTATGATGGGGTAGATCTTCAGATAATGAAGGTAATGACTTGGTAAATGAAGCAAAGGTCATCTCCAAAAGAATGTAAGAATCTTACTGGTACAAAATTACATATAATGCTCTATCAATCACTTAATAGTATATTATATCCCTTTTTAACACATTCACCTATGCATAAACAAACAGTACAGCCGTGACATCTATCAACTCCTTTAAATCGTGTGATATTTGGGCATGTCACCTTTCCAAAACATTTGTTTAAGTTGGGATTTTAAAAGATTGCACCCATCTTGGCTAAAAACGCATCCCAAAAAGTCTGTAATAGATATGTTACAATTATTGACAACTGACAACTGTGATTACTTAAAGCAAAAGCAAGTTCCTTTAATCAGAATGTAAGGCTGCATGTATTCTCACCATAATTAGAACCACAGACTGGTTTCGCTCTAATTAGAGCTTGTCAGTACAGTATTCCTTATTACAGCGAGAACAGACCTATAAAGTAATACAGCTATGGTAGCCAGCCCCCTAGAACATTGTGAGATGTACGACAGGGTCGCCATCTCGGTGCGGAACCAAGGAGTATGTTTTGCAGTGCTATCGGGGCGGCAGGGCCGCGGATGGGCCCTCAGGGAAAAAAAAGGAGTATGTTGTCACTACAGCTCCAAATAACACCAAATGTTACAAAATAGAGACTGTGTACAACCAACTAGCAATTTTGTAAATTGTCAGCCTTGGCCCATTTCTTACCTAATATAGGGACAATATATGTAAGAACTGCAGTATGGTATACCGTACTGATGAACTCTAATTAGAGCGAAACCAGTCTGCGGTTCTAATTATGGTGGTAATACATCTAGCCTTACATACATTGTCCTTATATTAGGGAAGAAGTGGGCAAGGGCTGACAATTTACAAGCAAGTACAAATTGTACAGGTGGTCCTACCTACCAAATTAGAACTCAATTGGTTCAGTAGATCTTGAGTTATAACTAAATAAAAAATCGATAATCTACTATAGGACCCGAAATACCTCTAAATGGATGCCTATAATGTTAGACAAGGTCAGACAGATAAATCAGGGTTCCGCTGCCATTGCAAACAAAATCTCCAATTTAAGTTTTAAAATGTTCGGCTACGAAAATATATCATAATAAACAATCCGAGGGATTGCCATTTACGACAACTCGCATCTAAATCTGTATATATCAGAAAAATGTAAATAAATATAAATTTTAATGAAAGTGATTCAATTTGTTTAAAAGCAGTCTAGAACTACGTTTTATTATGTATAAATATTAAGCTTCCTATTTTCACGGTATTTAAAAGTCATCTCCATCTCTCTAGTTTAATCTGACAACACCACTATTTGTCATTTGTTAACTGATAGGAGTCATGAGAGAAACGCGTACGTTCTGCGCATAACCTCGAATTCGACTCCGCCAATACCTTAAAATCTCAGAATATAAAACAACTTCCTATATTCAAAGGTTAATACAAATAGTAGGTAAATAATAACCCAACTTTTAATTTTAACATAACATTAACAAATGCCTTGGGGCGTCGATTGTGACTGTAGTATATTGTGATTCTAACATCCAATCAAACAAATAAGAAAGTGGTTGTGTACATCAGATTCAGGTTTTTAAGCAGTGCATGTAGGTACTGTATTACCAACGTGAAACAAAATTATTTCAAGAAGAAATATACCTTCCTCACACTAATATAAGTATAATACCTAGGGTACCTAGGTACTTATGGTTTTCTTTACTCTTAGCTTTTACCCTTTATGGAACATTTGAAGTAAACGAAACTACATAATATAATAAAGCAGTTTTACTTACATATATAATTAGATCTACAGTGTAAATTATTAAAATTATAATTTCAAAATTTTGTACTGTTTATATTCATTTCAATTTCAAAAAGTATGGATACAGTAATAGTAAATAAGTGTTGAAAAGAGTTTAGGTGTAGCAAGTGCGTTATGGTAGCGAATTGTTGTAAAAATATTTCAAATACTGATAACCTAATTTCCCAGTAAAGTAGATTCTTCAGTTTTGATACATAGTAAAACCCATATAAAGGCATTGTGGGTACTAGATTTGAAAAAGAACTAGACATTTCTTTAAAAAAACCTTTTTTGCTATTTTGCTTGCAGAAACTGGTTCGATTGAGTTGACTAAAATGGATCATGCTTAGAATTCATTCTGGATGCACATACCACAAGAAAAATTTCTTACAAACGGCCCCCAAGAAAGTTACAGAACCAGGAGTGAATAGGGGTGCTGGGCGGGGAAGAAGATAAAAAGGAAATGTGAGCAGAAAGTTCGAAAATACCAGCTTAGTTTGACCTCTATGTCTTTTACCCATTTTGCAGCTATACTTCTTTAAAATCCTGTTTACTTCGCCCAGAACCCTTATTCACTGCAGGTCCCGCAACTTTCTTGGGGGCTGTTCCGAATATACGTTACTAATAGTGTACAATTCTTATGAAAATTCACTACTATAATGCACTTGCTGCGTCCCGAACTTTTTATCTACTTCCAAAAGAATTTTTTGTTCCCTTCAAAGTCGTTCTGCATTTTATTAGGCTCTTTCATTTCCTGTTCTCGCTTTCTGTCACTAACGATTCGCTTGTACTCACTTCTAAATTCTCTGTATTCAACCAAGACTTTATCTTTCTCTCGAACATCTTTGGCATTTACCATTCTTGTATATGCTTCCTTTTTGTCCCCACAGCTTTCTTCACTTTTTCATTCCACCACACATCCCCCGTAAAACATCCACTTTTCTGTTTACTACATGCTTCTTTTGCACATCAATGATCATATCTTTCAGGGTCGTCCATGCAATTTCCGTATTGCATTCTTTGATGTGTTCATTTCATAATACATGTAACTCAGTCATTCCTTTTTACAATAGATATGCATACAGTTCCCTTTTCTCAGGCGTTAAAAGTATCTAAACCTTTTTTCACTTGTTTTTCTTGTTTCCTCACTCGCTTTATACATCTTTCTCCCAGTTTTATCTGAGACATCACAAGAAACTGGTCAGACACCTCAGGTATCTAGCATCTTTTACTAATTTGCGCAGTTTCTCTTACACAACGTAGTCTATTCTTACATCACCTTTTTGCCATGTATACTTGTCGATATTTTTGTGTTTAATACGTGGCATTCGATACGAACAGGGGTTTTTCCAGACACATATTAATGAAAGAGTTTCTATTCTCAATAACTCTTGCATCTTTGTATGGTCCCACCACGTTATCGGTTTCGTTTCTCTTTACTCCTACCCACCCATTCATATCTCTGGCAACAATTATTCTTTCGCCTGGTTCACACATCTGTAGTATTTCATTCATGTCTTTCCAAAAGTTTTCCATCTCTCGATCACTGTCGCCATTTATGAATGCATAGCAGGCAACCAAAAACACTCCACCTATACTCGTTTTCATCAGTACTATTCTTGGGGAAACACATTCATAATTTCTTATACATACCATAGCCCTTTCATTCAGCATTATACCGACTCCCTGATTGGCACAAGCATTTTCTTCAACACCCGACCATATGCATAGGTAGTCACCCACTTGTTCCTCATCGCGCCCTTTTCATTTTGCCTCACTTTGTATTAATCTCTTGCAAACCCTCTTTTTTTTTACCTCTCACACCCTGTACATTCTAGGTCGCAATTTTCCATGTCGTTGCCGAGTCGTCATGACGTCATGGGCCTAGTCCATTTAGCCTCCGTCGCCCATCATGACTTTGGCTATCCGAGGCACATCGGCACTACCGGTTCTCGGTTTTTAACACTAACGATGGAGCGGTCCGCCGATGCATGTTGGATAATTTTAGCCGCCGTGCTACAAATAACGGCGGTAATCCCAAGTCACTTCCAGGTACACCCACGTTATTCCTGATCGGCCAGTATCTCTGCTGCAGAGACACGCCACAACTACGTTGCCCGTCCGCGCCACTAAGACGCAAAACCGATGCATGATGCAATTACTGACTATGGATTACTATTAATAAATAATAGGTTATGTTTACACATTAACTGTCATTTGTTGTTTTATAGGTTGCATTGAATGACACTTGAAATAAGATAACAAAATGCAAAAAGTTGAATGAAGGTGTTTAAAAAAATTAGAGAAGATTAACTGCCTCGGGCAGACAGAAAAATATATGACATATGTGTATCACTGTTCGACATTCAAGAGTAACTAAAATTTAGAAAATAAGCATCCTTTGAAAAGTAGTTAGTTTGATTATGGCTTGATTATGACTTATGGCAAATATACGAGGGTATTGATATCCAGTTAGCCTGGAAAATGTTCAGTAACAAACATTGAAATTAGTTGCTTTGGTATCAACTATGATGTTTTATAAATAAGCTGTCAAAGTTTGACATCCAGAAGCTGAATAGTGACAAAACTATGAATTTTGAAAACAGTAGATCTGAGTTTCGGTTAGTTATTAAGTATTTATTTTTGAAAGGATTATCGGCCAAATAAATATTTGCTCATATGGTAGAAAACTTAGGCGATCAATGTCCTTTGTATGCTACTATCAAAAACTAGGTTGCAGAAGATAATGAGGAAATGTAAAAGGAGAGCTTTGGAAGACGAATTTCTGTGACCACCAAAAAAAGATTAATTCTGTCCATGTTAGAGGATCGACGATTCGGGTCAAAACGTATAACAGAAATATTGCACATTTCCGATGAATGTGTGTTTCACATTGTTAGTCATGACTTGGGAATAAGAAAGCTTTTGACAAAATGGATTCTGAAATGCTTGAATGCTGATCAGAAGTGCGCTCATGTGGCAACGTCGAAAGAAATTTGCCACCCATTTAAAGAGGATTTCTCAAACTTTTTAGGTCATCTTGTTACGGAATGAAACATGGGTCCCTCACTATGATCCAGAGACTAAAGAGCAATCGAAAGAGTGAAAGCACTATGGTTCTCCGTTATCCAAAAAGTCCAGTGTTCAAAAGTGTGCTGACAAGTTTCTTGCTTTAGTTTTCTGGGACAAAGACGGGATTATTTTGCAAGATTTTCTGGTACAGGGTAGAACGGAAGCTCACTATAGTGAGTTACTAAGTAAATTGCACTAGGAAATTGTGGTAAAACGCTGCGGAAAACTGGTAAAATATGTGCTCTGTTAGCAGGACCAAGCCAATGCTCACAAAGCATTGATTGCACAGCAACAATAATTATTGATAAAATTGGTTTTGAATTGGTTGACTACCTGCTTTATTATCTGGATTGAGCACCATCAGTCTACTCTAATAATATTATTTATTCCCAAAGCTCAAAAACATTTAAAAGGTAAATGATTTTTCACAAACGACTAAGCCATATATGCTGTTGAGGGGTGGTTTGAAGACCAAAATAAATATTTTTTAAGGGTTTAGAATTGCGCTATGAACGTTCTGCTAAATGTGTCTTAGAGGAGATTATTTTGAGTAAATAAAATTTTGTTTAAAAAATTATTGCATTTTATATGGTAGGCTAAGTACTTTTCAATACCTCCTCTAAGAATTAAGAAAGATTGTTTGTGGCGGATTATATTATCATTCTTTTTAAAATGTCACCACATTTTGAAAAGATTGATCTTTCTTAGTATGACATTGAATAAAAGAGGACCCAGTTGAGTAAGGTGAAGTATGAAAGTTAAAAGAGCACCCCAGATAACACAAAACCTCTGACAGTCGGGGTTTAGATAACCGGAGTTTTACTGTACTTGAGTTCCGTCTAACAATCTTGGTTTAGACAAAAGTCAAATTTTTTATGTCAGTGTCACTATACTAGTAATTTATAACTCAACTGTCCTTCAAATTGTACTTTAGACTTAATGCAAGCCTAAGCCTTTTGTCATGATGAGACACTATTGGTATAAAATACCAATTAAAAAAAATAAATAAATCACCAACTCAATAAACATAAAACATGCGGCTTAAAACAAACGGGGCGTGGGTTTTCGCAGTTTATATTTGCATATGTATCGGAGCTAGTCAATAAAAAACGAGAGGGATTCAGTTTATATTTTTTATTTTAAAATGAAATATTGAATGTTGACAATTGTAATTAATTTAAAAATATAATGATTTTTGATGACAAACTGTAAGAATTGGAATTACTATTTAAAAAATTGAAACATAATATTAAACGTAATCTGAAGAAACTCTGATGAAATGAAGCATGTTTTACTTAACGTTTGTCTCTGCTATGGAGATGATGCAGCAGTGCTTCATTTTCAGGGTGAAACAACCACTTAGAGCTGGTGAAACTTTTACTAAAGTGATACAAGTGTATCTGAGCGCTGGCTTTTTGAATGTAATGTGTTTTTCAGATTCAATGGCCCCCAGTTAAATGGTATTAGCTTCTGGGGTGGTGACATTAGCCCCATTCTTAAACGGGATTGCTGAATAAAATAAAGAGATCCTCTTAAAATAAGCTCTTTTATCATTAAAGTGTGATACTTTCTGGCAAACATGCCCGTTTATTCATGTCACCAAAATAAATCTTAATTTGTAATTAAATTATTACAAGGTAAATCATTCTTTAGAAATTAACATGAAAGTTTTACGAACACTTGCCACAAAGCATCATGTTATTTAAAAGAAGCTATCAAGTAATTATGTCAGGGATATTTAAAAAGGGTAATTAAGCATGAATTAGGCAGTTAAATACAGAAAAAAATAAGGAAGCAGATCAAAGGCAAATTTGGAACGCTAAAATTGAAAGAAAATAAATTTTACGTTAAGCGGATTTTACATTGGGAAATTAAAGTTTTTCATACCTGAATGGAAGTAATATATCTGACCTACAGCAACATTCTATTCATTGTGCATATTAGATGTTTTATCGTAAATTAAATGACAATCAGAGGAAACCTGATCAGATTTTCGTCGTATATATAGCCTTTGGAGACAAGCGACAGTTGTTATTTGCAGAGTCACGTTGTCAGAACTTTTTGCCCTAACCCACAGGGTTGACAGTTATTCGATGGACAGAAGCAATGACGTTACAGACGACAAGTATGTCTGTGATTGAAATATAATAATAGCAAATAAATAAAAACGTGTAAAACGTTACATTGTACATTATATAATCAACATCAATAAATAATGTAAATGTTTGGGGTATTTCAAAACTGGCTGTTTTTTTTGCATATAATACTAATTTCCTTACATATCTATGTAAGCAAAACTTGTATAAAATGTACAATGATGTATAAAATAGTTAAGCTACTATTAATGTATCTCATAAATTTTTGTCCTGTTCATTTTTTACTTTTTGAATTTTGACTATAAGTTTTATGAGTGCTCGTTTATGATTGTTTTTCATATGATGAAGATTGTCTCATTTGATAGAAATGGGTAGTGTATAATTTTATTTTGTTCATCTAGGAAGGTGGGATATTCATAGAAAACAATTGGGTATGGTGGGAAATGACACATCTTGGGAAGATAAAATACCAAAGGCTTTCTTTAGGGGCTCAAGAACAAGTTCGGAAAGAGATCCACTGATTCTTTTGTCAAGAGAAAAACCTGAATTGGTTGATGCTCAATACACCAAAAACCAGGCGTGGAAATCAGAAGCAGTGAGTTTTTTGTTAGTTATAATAAAGTGCCTAGGTAGAAACTTCACAGGTGGGGTTGACAGTTATAATAATTATGTGTATGATTAAAATAAATTATTACCATTTAAATTATTTTTGCTAGAGTTAGAAAACATTCAATGTTTAAATGTATTTACTTACTCGTCCATTGAAAGTTCATATACTTCTGCAATCGTAATATTGCCATCAAAATTTGTTTAGCTTTAATAGTTCAATACGTTCTTTTATTTAAATTATTTTTGCTAGAGATAGAAAACATTCAATGTTTAAATGTATTTACTTACTCATCCATTGAAAGTTCATATACTTCTGCGATCGTAATATTGCCATAAAAATTTGTTTAGCTTTAATAGTTCAATACGTTATTTTATTTAAAAATATTTTTAACACAACACTACTTCCTGTTGGTGACTCGTAACTTTTATATTTTCACTATTTCTTTTTCATATCTATTTTGTTTTTCATATCACTTTTTGTGAGACTTCACTCTCCGAGGAAGGTATGCACATAAAATTGAAATTTATGCAGTGCACAACACACATTCCGAGCTACTAAAAGATCTTGGATAAGTTTCTCTATGGGTTTAACTGTCATTCTCGCTAATTTATACAACATCTCAGGAGTCGCTACAATTTTTATACTGATTTTAAACTATGAACTTTACTTTTAAGTACAGTGAATGCTCTAATTTAGCTTGATTGGAAAATGTACTCGGTGGTTTGCTATTGCCTTTCGGGGGCATTCAACAGCAATAGTATTCCCAAGTGGTCACCCATTCAAGAATTGACTGTGCCCAACTTTACTTAACTTCGGTGATCGTACCAATGTGTAAAAGGCGCTGTGCCTCGCCTCACTTTACAAATATTTATTTTTTTATACTTTTTACAAATCGTATTGAAGTGGCTCAAAATATTTGAGCAGGAAACTTAGTTTTCGGAATCTTTTAACCATTTATTTACTTTATTGTATCACATTACAGACAACATCAATTTATTTATATATTTAATATGCAAATACACTGTTTATAAAAACATTTACGTATTGCATAACAGGATAAACTATAACTATGGTGTACACCTATAATTCAAAAATCTCAGTTACTACCCACATTTTATCAAAACAAAACAAAACAACATTTCGACAAGCTTAAATTCAATTTCAGGCTTCACAGGCAGTCCATCAATTGTGTAAAACTAAAATCAAATTTAAATTTACTTTATCTATTCCAAATTCATATCTAAATCAGTACAAGTAATTTGGAGACTCAACAAAGTCAACGGGAGAACGTGGTTAGGCATATATATGTTCAGTCAATACGTTCTTTAATGTTCTTAAATTCATGTTAAAGATGTCAACATGCTTACACAGTTTGTTATAACTTGAGCACATTCTATAAATCTGAGAACTGAACAGATTATTCGTTCTGTATCTTGGTATACAAAATAGTTGCTCTAGTCTACTATTCCTCTGAGGAACCCTGAACTGAATCCTGCCCAAAAATTCAGACAAATTTACCAAGTTCCTCACGATTTTAAACACAAACACCAGCTCAGCAACTATGCGCCCGCTCTGAAGACTGGTCATGTTAAACACAGCAAGCACACTCCCATAAGGTGTAAAATTGGGATAAGATCCAAGATTTGCTGTGTAATTTTCTAATTTGTTATATTTTTTCAGGATACACTTCACCAGCCACCGGCCCCTGAAGTTTCTTTTGCGGAACATTGCAAATATAAGTACTTATTTAACTTCAGAGGTGTTGCAGCTAGTTTTCGATTCAAACATATCCTGCTTTGTAAGTCCCTAGTATTTCATGTTGGCAATGACTGGTTAGAATTCTTCTATCCTGCTCTTAAACCGTGGATACATTACATTCCACTTAATGCTAATGCTAAAAAGGAAGATATCCAAGAACTGATAGAATTTGCCATTTATCATGATGACATAGCCAAAGTAATAGCTGAGAATGGGTATAATATGATTTGGAATAACCTCAGACTTGATCATGTCACTTGCTATTGGTTTAAGTTACTTAAGAAGTATGCAAAACTTTTAACATTTAAACCAAAATTAGATGATAGCTTGATTGAGATTAAGTAGCTCATGTTTTGATTAAAAAGTTGTGTGCATAAAAAGCAACAATCGTTAAGGCTGGTTTTGCCAGCTTGGTTTCATGTACTTAATATTTATTTTCCTACAGACTTCGATGTGTTTTCTGAACTTTTCAACCAAAAGCTGTATTAATGAATGTTATTTACAATGCTGTAGCTTCATTTATAATGACGTTCAGGATCGAGAAGCATGGTTGCAGTAATGACCTACACATTTGTATTCTCTATCTTAATTCTTTAAAATGATAACTTTATAAAGGGTTTTATATTTATTTTTGGAAATTAATTTTTAATGCAAATGGAAACTTAAGTGCAGAAGTTACTTAGCATACATTTTTTTTAAATATTGTGATTTTTTTAACCAATATCCAACAATTTTTTAAAAATGTTTCATTACATACTTTCCATTTTTTATTTTTTCAACTTATAATTAATACGTTCGATGATTCAAAATTTATTAAAAACTACTATTAAAAATTTTTTTTAATAGACACAAGAAAAATTAAAAATGTATAATATATGTGTGTGTGTGTTGTCTTGTTTCATGGCTGCGGCCATCAGACCATTCGCACATTTTTAATGTATAATATATATTTGTAGCTTAACACATAACCTTAGTAACAGCTTAAGAATATGAATGGATCAATGTTTGAGAAGGCAATCAAATAATTTTGAAGGAGACTTCTCGTTTCTTCAAATTTTCATTTCGTCAATATGGCCACTGCAAACTAATAACAGAGTATAGCCATTCTCGAATAGATGGCGACACTAAACAATAATTCCACAGCTGCTTGCATAAGTTTTATAGGTGAATAAAAAATAAGCGATGTAAGTACCCCGCTTCATATCTTACGTCAACCAGCAGTTTGGTTTCTAATTTAAAAAATAGATTAGGAAGTCTGCTGGAATGTGCATTTCATCTGAACTACTTAGAGCATTAAAATTATTGCTGTATTTTACTTAGAAATATATACAGGATGCGTAAATAGTATTGCACCAAATGAGATTATGTAGAACTGGTTTGACATTTGGTGGGGTTAAATTAGACATATATTGTTTTGTGTGACTGGTGTTTATTAGAGACTGCCGAATTTTTTTAAATGGCAACCTAGGTTTATTATCTTATTTGGCAGGTAAAATGGCAACCTAGGTTTAATTTGGTGTTATTTGACAGGTAATTAATTTATAAATAGAATACAGTATAAGAGTATCATAAGGTTGTTCATGTTTATTCTAAAATAATAAATAAATTAAAAAAACAAATAAATTTTGTAGCGAAAACAAAGAGACAAAGGGCTTTAAACGAATGGAGTTGGCTAAAAATTTAATTTAAAAGTAATTTGTGTTATCTATTTATTATCAATTTTATCAATTTTTAAAGATACTCTTTATCGCTTTTCCAATTCGAGCTGATTACAAGAACAAAAATTCAAATCTTTCTTATCTGTCTCGTTACAAGCTTCTACTAAAACAATTCAAATAAGTGGTTTTTTTATGTAGTCACATGGAAAATACGGTTTGGTTTGTGTGGAAACAAGTGTGCTTATACTGTCTTGTCAAAGATTATAATAAAACCGTCTGTCATAAGTTAAGATACGTAAACGAAAATGCATTTGTCCGAGATTGAGTGCATTGAATTATTAATAATTATTGTATTTGTTAATCACGAAAGGAGCCATTTTGAATCTTGTCATGTGTTAATGACCGTCATCCAAACACACCTCCATTCAGAAAATCTATAGCATCAGGAACAGTTTGATATATGAAAAGGGTTGTGTATCATAATAGTCCGATAACATTGGATAAATTAGAAGCTTGAATTATAATTGTGATCGCAAACATCCTAATTAGCACCAGAGTGATGGCAACTGAGATTGCAAATTGAAGTGAGTAGTTATCACATAATCGCCACTAATTATATGCCTTGGTGGTGAAAATTGATATTACACAGAACCTCGGTGGTTCAGGGGTAAGAACGTGTGTCTCTGAACCGAAGGGTACTGGGTTCGGCCCAGGGTTCCCCTTTCACTTTTTCAGTACAAACTGAATGTCTGCACGTTCCGCTCTTCGGAGGGGGCGTAAAGCCGTCGGTCCCGTGTCCATGCGATGTTGGTCACGTTAAAGATCCCTACCCTCCTTACAGAAAGGCAGGGGTTCGGCTAAATTTTCAGGATAGTGAGGTGAAACTGCTCCCTGGCGTCGGTGATTGGCCATAGTCGCGGAAATAGGCCGTCGTTAAAGAAACAAAACACACACACACACACACACAACTTGATATTACACATTTAGCAGTGATAGTTACGTAATATTCACCACTCATAATTACTTTAGAGCTACGCAGGTTTATAGCTGCTTTCAAGGTATAAGAACCTCGTCGTTACCCATAAAACGACTTGAAAGTTTCGAGAACTTGCAGGTAGAAAATTTCAGTAGCTGAAACTATCTCACGTTACTACAATGCTACATCAAAGTTGCAACCACTTAAAAGTAGGATTAATAGATGCCGTGACTTTGCTGCCCCCTTCATATTACACCTATTAGTTGTGGAACTTCTTGGTGATATATTCGGGGCAGTCACGTTTCCACTACTTGAAGGAGTGGATTCTACTATTTATGGCTACTATAAGGTAGTGGTAACCTTTCAAGGTTACTATAAAGCAGCGGTGTGCGAACTCATTTTTTTTCCAACCGAATTATGAACAAACCCAAGCAAATATGCTGCCTCGAACTTCGAACCTCAGAAATAATAAATGTGAGGTTCACAGTCGAACTTCGAACTACTTAAAAATTGAAAATCGAACATCGAACTAACCAAAATTCTTTAACATGCATATATCATTTCCTTAATTGCAAAATATAGGTATATTGTAGCATACACTATTTGGTACGTAGAAGATACCCATTCTTTTAAAAAAAAAGGAAAAGTTTTAACAAAATTCGCAGGTTTTGCTTTAGAATACTGCCATCATAGTGTTGTAACCGAAAAACGTGTTGGGATGCTAGGATATATATAACAAAAATAATTCTGTAATTAGTACACTTGGAGAACTCAAATCACTACAACACATTTTAAGAAACCTAACGATTGTTTCACTAACCAGGTTAGCGTCATCTACTTACCACCAAGTTGGTTAGTGAAATGATCATTAGGTTGTCTAAAATGTGTTGTGGTGATTTGGGTTCTCCAAATGTACTTATCAGTGCCCATCACAGGTTCCAATCTTCACTTATTGAATTCTGTGATTGTTAAATGGCTCTGTCAGGTCTCATCACCTACCAACTGTCAAAATATGCATGATTGAAATCTCTTGAAATTGGACTACCGTCTCCATGGAACCAATACCGGGTTTACTGCGCCGCTACCAAGTTAACGGGGCCATTACCGAGTTACAACTTCGTTACCTTTAGCAGCATTGAATGCCTGTAAAGTTCTACTTCGAAGTAGTTTTGAGCAATGAACTTCGAACTATTTTGGAGAATTACAAATTTCGAAGGTTCACACACCTCTACTATAAAGGATTTTCCAGATACTGATTCATAGAGGATGATTGTTCCATCACAACTACATGGGATCCAATGTTGTCCAAGTCTAGTGGAGTGTGTAATGTGTTTGATGCAATAATAATTTCATATGTCAATAAAAACAAGTCAGTTGACAAAACTTGCCAGACATTCCACAATATTTGACAGATAGGTCAGAAATATTTGAATACAAAAGAACTTTGAAGGTAATGATATGGAATGTCGTATATGATGTCATATATAATTTTTATTGAAAAATGCAAATTTCAAACACGCATAATTTCTGGAAGCACAAACCATTAAATTTTAACAGTAAGCTTGCATCCGTTTACATTTAAACACTCAAGACACACAAGAATAAACCATCAGAAAGTTAATTATTAATGTTGACGTGTAGACTCAGTAGTATCTATAGAATTGGAATGAAAGACAAAGATGGTTTTTCAGCATAAGAGTTGGAGAGAAATATTATTCTGTAAAATAATTTTTAAGACAAAGAAAGCAAGAACAATTAGAGTAGGTAGTGGTAAGTCGCTACATGAAGGTTACAGTTTTGGAATGTAGTTGTCAATGAAGGGTGAAATAACAGCAAGCAACTTATACAAGATTCAAATTTTTAATGAACACTATGAATAAGGTAGAGTGTATCGATCAGCAAAAAATTTGTGTATATTATAGGGTTCCATATTTATAAGATACTCTTTAACTTTTTTTGAAAAGGATTTAGTACATGTGTTATCTTTCAATGAGTGTGGTGAGTTATTATAATATCTCGCTGCACAATAGTAGGTGCTTTTCTCAAACTTTGATAAATTATGTGACGGGTACTTCATATTCAAGGTTCTTGTGATATGACTATGATGAGATTGTAAATTTTCAAATAGATGAAAACTACTGTTTACAAGGTTCAGGCATTCATAAATATGTAATGCTGCTACAGTTAATATTTCATATTTTTTTAATGCTCCTCTACATGATTCATTAGATTTCATGCCATATATTATTCTCAATGTTCTTTTTTGGATACGAAATATTCTCTCTATATCTGAGCTACTTCCCCAACATTTAATGCCAAAACTTAATCTAGACTGAAAATTTGAGAAATGTATCATTCTTGAAATATAAATCTTTACATATCTACTAACTATTCTTATACTGTAACAGACAGAAGCTCAATTATTACATACCGTCTTTGTGATTTTTCCAACTCAAAGTGTCATCTATATGAAGACCCAAAAATGTGTTGCTTAGAACTGGTGCACATACATCAGTACCTAAGCAGAGACTTGATGGAGTTTCAAATGTACTGGCCCTAGCTTTAAACATAATGATGTTAGTTTTATTTGAGTTTAGGACTAGGCGATTATCTCTAAACCATTTGTTAAAATCTAACAGTAAATATGATGTGGCTTCACTAACATCTTTAAAGGTTTCTCCTTTTACTACAACATTTGTGTCATCTGCATAATTCATTAATTTAATTTTATTATTTTTGATGACATTAATTAAATCATTGACATAAATAATGAACAGCAGTGGTCCAATCTGGCTACCTTGAGGAATTCCCAGACTGATTTCTTTCATTTCAGGATCATATATTCTATTTGGCAACGTAATTCTGACCTTTAGGTAACGACCACTTAGAAATGATTTTAACCACTGTAAAGGAATACCTCTTATACCATACCTGTACAATTTGTCAAAAAGAATATCATAGTCTACACAGTCAAAAGCTTTCGAGAGATCAAAGAAAATCCCTAGTACCAAATCACCCTCATAAAGGCCTTTATAAATATTTTGTAGAAATTCATAGACTACTGTCTCAACAGATCTACTATGAATGTAGCCATACTCTGGACTTATTAAATTGTAATAGCTTAGAAAATATATTATTCTGTTTGACATTGCAGTCTCAAAAACTTTTGAGAATACTGGCTAAATACTTAATGGTCGATAATTTTTCTTATCATTCAAGTCACCCGCTTTAAATGCTAATGCTATAGACGTCACCTTGAGATGGTCAGGGAATATTCCATGCTTAAAAGAAATGTTTATCAAATAACATAAAGGTTTACATATTACATGTATGCATCTTTTCAACAGCTTTAGTGGCACATCATCGTAACCTGCACTACTTTTAGACTTAAATTTGTTAACCATTGATACTACTTCATTTTCAGTCATAGGATAAAGAAACATAGATGCAAAATTATATCTAATGTGATGATTACTGTATTTTTCCTTCAGGTTCAAAGTTAGGCTTTTTGCGGCATTCAGAACGTAATCATTGAATTCGTCCACTAGCGATTCTGGATCTCCATCTGGCAGCTGGTTTTTCGGTCTTGCATATTTTCCAATGATGTCATGAACTTCATTCCATGTTGCCCTCAACTTGTTGGTTGGGTTGTTAATTATAGATCAGTAGTTATCAGCTTGTCATATTCTTTTCTTGCTTTTTTGTAAGTTGATTTTAATTCAGTATTGTGTTGACTTAGAACAAGCAGAGTATCGAGGTAATTTGTAAACGTTCATTGTCAAGAAGTGAATGGGCAACAATTTCAGCAGTTTATGCTATTTTCTTAAATTGAGTAACTGAATTTTCCAAATTTGTTGTATTGACTTGAAGTATTGGTTTAATTTTTTAACTTTCCCCGTTATTTTAGAATAAACAACCATATGATATATTATGTTGTATTACCAAATCAATTACGTGCCAAATGACACTAAATTAAACCTAGGTTGCTATTTGAAAAAATTCAATATGGTGGCCTTTGGCAAACACCAGTCATACAAAACAAAACAAACTCATATCAAAATATACGTATTTATGTATAATTTAATCCCACCAAATGTCAAATCTAAATGTCTAACCATTTTTGCATAACCCCATTTGGTGCAATACAAATTACGCACCCTGCATAACAAACTGTTTGTTCTTTTATAAAATTTTAAGTATTCTAATTAATTGTTATTATTGAATCGGGTGAAGATTGTTTTCATGTTGACTTACATCAAAACAACTGAATGTGTTTTGACAGACGAACAAGTCACTGGATTCTGTAATCAGCTGATTACTTACATTTACTTCAGCATAGTAAGTAAGTTATGCCAGCAAATTTGGATAAAAATAGAGGTGTGTCAATCTGCATCGTGGTGACTTTCACAGTGGCATCCTTGGTCTCTTCTGTCGCAGTGTTTGTAAGTTACAGCCTCACAGGGTCTCCTCGAGAGGGCATCTGCATTTTCATGTTTTCTACTAGACCGATGTCTGATTTGGAAGGAATATTGCCGTAGCCTTTCCAACCAATGTGCTGTTTGACCTTCTGGATTTTTAAAATTCATTAACTAGTTTAGGGCTGCGTGGTCAGTTCCCAGCATGAATTCTCTACTATATAGATAATGGTGGAAGTGAATTATCAGCCAACAGCTCTTTTCGTCTAACACAGTAGTTTCGCTCGGGTTTACTTAAGCTTTTGCTGTAATATGCTATCACTTTTTCTTCGCCGTCTTGTTCTTGGGATAGAACTACGCCAATGGCTGTGTTACTTGCATCAGTATCAAGGAAAAATCTACCTTGCTTCCTCGGGAACGTCAATATTGCTGTTGAGACTAATTCACTTTTCAAGAAATCGAATGATTCTTGACATCTCTGAGTCCATTTGAACTCTCTATTCTCCTCAGGGCATGAAAGGGTTAGCAATATCCGAGAACCCTTTAACAAAACGTCGATAGTAGGTGCACAGGCGCAAGAAACTTCTAAAGTTACTCTTGTCCCATGGTACAGGCCATTTTCTAATACATTGCGTCTTGTCTGGGTTGTGTCAACACCATTAACGTGTTCCAAGAATTTCACTCTTCTTTGGAACAGGAAACCCTTTTTGGGGTTCAACTTAAGCTTTGATTCACGGAAGCGTATGAATACTTGTCGTAGTCTTGACAGTTCACCATCAAATGTTTGTGCATGGTCAATCACGTCATCCAAATACACTAACGCTATTTCCCAGGATAAACCTTGCAGAACTCTGTCCATTAGCCGTTCAAATGAAACCGGAGAGTTACAGAGCCGGAACGTCATTACTTTGAACTGCCAGTGGCTCATAAGGGTGCTGAAAGTAGTCTCCTCCTTATCTTCGGGTGCCATGTTGACCCTGACACTGCATCGATGGTATCATCTATTCTCTGTAACAGCTATGAATCCTTCTTGGTGACTTAGTTCAGCTTTCAATAGTCGACAGAAAAGCGGGAAGTTCCATCTTTCTTCTTTACCAAAACTACCGTTGATGACCAGGGACTGGAGGAAGGCTCTATGACATCAAGGTGTATCATGTCGGTGATCAAGTTTTGTACTACATTTATCTGGGAAATTGGAATTCGCCGAGGTGCCTGTTTGATGAGTTGTGCATCACCAACGTCTATCCGGCATTGTACCAGGTGAGTTCAAGCAAACTTGTTGTTAGTTAATGCAAATACATCTTTAAAGTCAGATAAAAGTTTTCTTGCCTTCTGTTTTTGGTTCTTGTCAAGTCTTTTGAAGTCTGGGCAAACAGTGCTTCCAAAGATTCTGGGAACTGCGGCTCTTCTTCACAACCTGTCACTATGTCATTTGTTATACTGATTACACAGGTTCCCACTGAAATGCCCTTAGCTAGTCTGATTGGTCGCTGAGTTAAATTCATCATTCTCACAGGCACACTACCACCACTCACTAATGTTCTTGCTATTGAGACGCCTGCTAACCATTCAGTTTCCCCCACTGGCTCTATTAAATTTTTGGGTGTCTCTAGATATGGTATCATTACTTCTGTATTGGCGGGGATTATCATATCCTCAGGGAGCACAATGTCTGTTGTGAATACTCGATGACAATTTATTACGAGCTCTTCGTTAGGCACATGTAACACATTATTCTCAAGATCTACGTGACAACCATGTTTTGTAAAAAGTCCATACCTAGGATACATTCGTCCTTAATATCAGCTATGAAGCAATAGTGTGTCGACTTAAAGTCACCAAGGCTAATGTCCAATGCTACTTGTCCATGCACAGGCACACTATCACCAGAGACACTTCTGATATTTACTGGCCTATCTAACTCTTTCACCTCTATAAAACTGTTAGCTTTTACAAACAGTATTTACAATCGTAGCATTTTCACCTGTGTCAATGAGAACATGACACCACTTTTCGCCTATCTGCCCTTGTATATAGGGGCAATTAGATGACTTTTGAGCCGCAAGTTGGATAATATATGGGGCTCTTGATGTGTTTTGAGTCAGGTTCTGCCCCCCAAACCTGACTATCTGGCGTTTCCCGAACTCGAGTCTTTTCTCATACCACCTGGGGAATTATTCTCGCACGCAGCCTGTATGTGTGCCCTAGCTGCCCACATTTCCAGCAGTGCCGTCCCTCAAAACGTCTCCTTGGTACATCCCTCTCTATAAATCTCGTTCGCTCACACACTAACTCTTCAGTAGTTGTGTCAGAATTCACTATATCTGCTGTTATAACCCTGCTTTCCCTTCTGTATGCTTATTTAATAGACTCTACTTCCACTGCCTTTGATAACACCTCTCTTAAAGTTACCGGGATAGCTAGCAGTATAACATCTTGTGTTCGTCCATCATACAGTCCCTCGACGAACTGCCTCACTGCCACCATTTCTTGCACTTCTAGTGGACATGCTTTAAAAGCCAATCTGGTTAGTCTTTCTACATCAAAGGCATATTCTGTTAGATCCTCTTTTGCTCCTTGACGTCTTACACTCAGTTTGTGATGGTGTAAGTGGCTGAAATTTTCTGTTCCGTACCTGGTATGCAACATGGAGAGTATCAGTACAAAGTTGAGCCGTTCTACATCTGTATTTAGGATGGAACAGTCCACCAAAGTATCTACATACTTTTTCACTGGCTTCACAAATGCTTGTTATCTTTTTTGCAACTGGGTTCGCCTTTTGCAGTGAAACCACATGCAGAAAAGAAAACAAGCATCTGTTAAGCTAGGCGAAAAGCTTGACCTGACCTGACCTGACCTGACCTGATCCGACCCGACCCTACCCGACCCGACCCGACCTGACCTATATTTAAAAATTTGTATGCACTGTTCACAAATTATATATAGATATTTGGGAGTGACATATTTCCTCCTGTGAATCAGGGAATATTAAAAAAAGATTCGGACATCATCGATCATAGCTTACTTATTGATGCGATTTAAAAACACAGCATTAAAGCAAAACCTGCAAAGTGAGACTAAATTATTGCCTCTGACTCAGACATACAATTACAAGGTAATCGATTTATAAGTATATGGTTTAGGTCATTTAGAAATGCAAAATCAAGAACATATAATTTAATTTTTCATTGCCTTGGGGATTTCTAAATGGACATTTCAAAAACAAAATTGGAGAGTTTGATCGCTTTAACATTGAGATCGCTTAGTAATGATGGGAATTGTCGTTATTTTTTACTACTTGTATGTAATCGTTACTTTTGGATCCAGTATTCGTTACTGTCATACAATCATTAGGGATACATACATTCTGTAGACTTGATCTGATTATCCACCCTATGCACATTCACCCTACTGATTCTTTATGCCATGCCCCTTCCCCGAACATTGACTATCTTACCACCCTACAGATGCCTTGTTTACCATAAGCTAGCCATGAAGTATACCTATGATGCAGAACCTCTTATGATTGGTCAATAATTAAATAATAAACTCAACAAAGAATATTCCTCTTTTCTGCACAACACCAATAAATGAAATGTGGGAAATACTATTCCTCTTATTTACCAAATTGAGTATCTTATTAGAGTAAAAACCTACACATAAATACAATCACGTCAGTGTTGCCTTACTATTTTTTTACATAATACGTTAAAAAAATAACTTAAAAAAAACAAAAATTATGAAAATCCTGAAATCTAAAATTTAGACAGTATTTACTCAAATATACTTCAAAAGATACCATTTTTCTTGTACCGAGTACAATATGTTTAATAGTTATTTTGTACATACAAGCATAGAAGTGTGCGAAGCTTTGAAATATGGAACCAAACCCGAACTTGAACCGAACTTTCGGAAAATTTTACGCGCCGGCGATGTAAAAGTAGTTCGAAGTTCCAAATACGTAATTCTCCAAAATAGTTCGAAGTTCCTTGTTCAAAAATGCTTCAGAATTGAACATTACAGTAGCGGCCCTGTTAACTCGGTAGCTGTGCTTTTAACTCTATATCGGCTACATTGAGTCGGTAGCGTAATTTGATGAGATTTCGTTCATGCATATTTTTGACAGTTGGTGGGACACATTGACAAGAGACATAACAATCAGATACTTATATATATATATATATATATATATATATATATATATATATATATATATATATCCTAGCATCACAACATCTGCTAATTCCTTTTTCAGAATATATGATGATAATTACAGATTGCCTTCCAGAAATACTTGGTTGAACATGATTTATTTCACAATGAGCCAAAACAACATTAAATATTTCCAATCAATACACAGTTAAAATTTCAAGTGGTTATTATATAACTATGTCATGCTCAACTTTGACTCTGTCAATAAAAAAGACTTAAAACTTCCTATATAATACCAAACGACAAAAAGTATATATAATTGAGTTTAGCTATAGATGTAGAAATCTAAAAAAGTTCCCAGTGTATCTTTTAGTGAATTTTCTTAAAAAAAATTCACTAATGCGGAGATCCTGACTTTGGACTTTTGAAAACTTCTTCAGATGAGCGCAAACTAGGACCCCTAAAACCCATATCCGGGGTCAGTTAAAATTTTTATATGCTTTCCGGGAAAATTTTGGGTTTTCTTTCGAAAAAAATTCATATCTCCGAAAATTAAAAAGCTACGGTAACCAAATTTGGTACGCTGGTTTCTGTCATAAAGAGTATGCTTTGTGCCAAAATTCAGATCTCTAGGTTAAAAGACAAATGAATTACAAGCCTCTGGTTAAAAAAAAGTTAAAACGTCAAAATTGATAATTCTGGTAGTCGTACATTAGTACGCGTTAGCGCTTTATGAGTTAAAAATACGGCTCGAAATGACTAACAACCTCCTAGATCTGTGTCTCAGCCGTCATTTTCTTTCATTTCGTTAAAATGTGAGAAAAAAAATGAATTAAAAAAAATTGTATGGTCTAAATAATAAGACGTTATAAAATTAATATACAAGAGTATATACCTGTTAGTACATAAATCTGTCATGTCGAGAATAGCCGAGAGGTACGGGAAGCAGTGTAATTTAATAATGGCCTCATATAACACGTGTTCTAATTTCAGTTAGTGACTTCACTTTTTTTTTAATTTTTTTAGTCTTATTTCATTTTACCGTTATGTAATCAGACCGTGTAATTCCGATGATTTTTTTAGCAATAGTATGACAAGTTCAATTAGGACGAGATGAAAACTTTTAAGACTTAATTCAATTTGGATAGCACATCTGGTTGTTTGTTATTGCCCTAACTTAGTGAAACTGTTCCATACTTAATACAGCCGTAGACTTTTCCTGTGCCTTCACAAGTTCTTGGTCTTTTCTGCAACCGATTTCAATTTTTACTGGACGCAGTAAATGCGTTATGGTAGCGAATTTTCATTAAACGTTCAAATTTCAATAGCTCAATTTGCTATTAACCTAACGTTCTTTGGCCAGGAACCAGTTTTTTTGGGAACATTTAAAGTTTATTTTCGGAAAATTTTGGTACATTTTCAAACAATAGTCATTTTGATGAAATATGGTATATTGTTTCTACTATATAGGTTACACTGGTGACCAAATTTAATGCCTGCTTTCTTTAAGAAAAAATACATATTTGATATTAAAAATATTTTTATGAAAATTCACTACCATAACGCACTTGCTGCGTCCAGACTTTTTTGCTTTTTGATTCAATGTTGACCCATCTTTACAACTAACATCAGCATCAGAAGGCATTTTCACACAATCAACTTGCAAATTTTGTCGAACCTATGCTTTTTGCAAAGATATGTAAATATCTCCTACATACCAAATATTGTATGCTACAATACAATTAAATTTTGTATTTAAGGAAATGATATAAGAAAATTAAAGAATTTTGGTTTGTTCGATGTTTGATTTTGAATGTTTAAGAATTTTAAAGTTTGAGTGTGAACCTTAGACGTGCTATTTTAGAGGCTCGAAGTTGGACGCAACAAATTTTCTTGGGTGGGTGCATAGTTTGGTTCGAGAAAAACATGGGTTCGCGCACCTCTAATAAGGATTCATTCTGAGCCTCAAACTAATGCACATTTCCTAAATTATTATCTTTCGCAGCATTTTTATTTTTGCTCAAGTCCTAGATATAAGTGGAATCATGCATTTTGAATTTTTACATGTATGTTGTATGCAAAGTACTAAAATAAAAAATATGTACAATGATTGTTAGAGTAGATATCATAAACAATTTTCCTGTAAGTGTAATTGTATATACAATTCTCGGCAGCAATCACATATTGATAGGAAATATCTAAAGTAGATATACTGGTATGATCAGATTAGTACTAGTATCGCGTGCAGAGTAGGTATATATACTAGTACTGGATACCTGTAAACGAGTTGATGCTAAGTAGCAATTACTTTTCTAAACGAGTATTTGTTACTTCAGGTATTCCAAAGTACCGATTACAAAGTATTCGTCACTGTATTACCCGTCCCTTCACCGCTTAATTATGATGAATTAAATTTATATTCATTAGGAACACCCGACATTTTTTTAATGTACTGTTTTGACAACAAGAGCCATTAACGGAATGTATGATTAAGCAGCATGGGATATGGGATAAATTGGTGATATTTGAATTAGTTATCAAACAGAACAAATTTATATAATTTTATTGAAACAGTTATACTAAACTTGACAGATCTTAACTGCTATGACCAAAAATTAACTATTGTTGCTGCTTTTTATGCATAACTCGTAAAACATACAGCTTGTGTACTGTAATTGCATATTTTTGTGATAACTATGTAAAGATCTGATTGATATGACAATAATTTATTTACTCCGGATAATGAAACTAAGACAATAATTGTTAGTATAGTTATGTAGTTCTAGGTATAAAAATATTATTTGTTACATGTATACATTCCATTTTTATCACTTTTTTATTATTTATATTATAATAAATATTAGTAGATGACACTGTGGTTTATATTTTTTTAAATGGTATTTTGTATAAATTTTGCTCACAATTTATCATAATGTACATAGCGACATATTTCATGAGTTCTTGAACACACTGAAATGAATCAAAATGCTTTTTCTTGGTTAGAGTTTTCCATAAGTCAAGCTTTCTCATAAATTCATTAATTTTGTCTTTGTATGCTATCATACTAACATGTAACTAAAGATATTTCGGTGTTCGAAAGTATCAGCAAGAAAAGCCAGCCTAAGAAGCCAAAGAGGATTAGAAAAAAGGCTTACATATTCTGATTTCTCATTTTGTAAGATAATATGATAATACTTTATTTGTCCCTTTAATGCACAATGTGCATAGAACACAATACAACAAAAATAACATCTAAGATACAATAAAAAGAACTGCCAATGGTTAAAATACCAACACTAAACTACACACAATTAAAGTATCAAAATAAAATAACAAAAAAGTTGTACCTTCTTCTCGCACATAAAATTCCTGCACACTATACACTTCTCTTTCACCAGCATACATCTCACAGCATTTTCAAAATCCCTCCAGCTCATACCTCTGATCTCATTGGGAAGGTAATTATACAATGCAGTGGCGGTTTATCCATAAGCGCTATGGTGCTGCAGAACAACCAAAATTTCGGATAATATCCCTAATTGGATGAAACCATTAAAATCCTAATTTATTGTCAGGAAATAGATACGTTGTTGTTTGAAACCTCGCGGTTCTCTGGCGTTGAAGATTTGTACAGACGATCAAGTGCCAGTCCCAGTCAGTTAATTGGATATTGAAATAATGCAAGTCTCCTAGGCCGGTCAAAGAAGTCACTGTCTCACATCGTTGTTCAGCCAGCTCGATTACGCGCGGTTCGACGGGCACACCTGGCCATCGGACGGCTTTGTAAACGCCGGATGTACTCTAGAAAAGAGGTGCATATTTCGCAGTTTGTGGTTCTCCACTTTCATTTAGCAAGAATGCATCTGTATATGTATAGTGTATATTATACATTATATGCATCTTATCATATGATTTGTAGGAGTTTCCTGTTTATGATTCGTGTTAAAATGGATGTAATGTTTGGGTTAGGCAAGACTAAGTTTTGTAAACTTAGTTACCAGGAACAATTAGCAAGACAATTTAACGTAGCTATACAGGATGTTCCTTAGTGATATGCGAATATCTAAGAGTGCACATATATATTAATAATAATAATAGTTTGCTTTAGAACATATGATCCAAAATCTTTTGTTACGAAAATACGGGGTGTTAAAGTTTAAAGGAAAAAATAGAAATTAATTAATATTTTTGAAACCGCTTGAGGTTTTTTCAGTGATTTTTAGTACGGAGAGACAGCTAATAAATATGCATTTTTTCAATAGAAACATAATTTTCAGCTTTAACAGTGGCATGCGTATAGGCACTGACTTCGATAATTCTGTATTAAAAAAAAAAGTATGCCAATGATTTTTCTCAACTAAAAATTATTTTTGATATTCTCGTTCTATTGGAAACATAAGAGTTCTCTTGAGTTGTTTTCCTGCAATGCGCTATTTTTGAGTAAAAAAAAACAAAAACTGTTATACTGGCTCAGAAAATCAATGTAGCTAATTATTGTGCCATAAAATTATCAGTCTTCTTAAATCAGCGTTTTATTTATCCTTACATTTTTTCATGCAGCACACCCAAAAATCGTAGGCATCAGCCGCCACTGATACAGTGCCACTGACTATGACACTTTTGTAAAATTTTTTCAAGTGGTTATGTGGAGGACAAAGATACGGAGTTACAATTCCCAGAGTACAGCTCTGCAAATAAAAAGGACTGAAGATAGTGCCTTTTTTACACATAAATGCAGATTCATACACATAAAGGTAAGGTATTATATATACTATATAATATTATTTATTTTAAAAATTGGTCTGCATGTTTCCCTGTGCTCTAAATTGAAAATCGTTCTAATGCACTGTTTTTGTAAAATGAATATTCTATTCACCTCCACAGAATTTCCCCAGAAGATTGACTGAACAAACACATGGAATGCAGTAAGGCGTGCAAATGTGCTGACAGAAGAGTATATCGTTTGTAGTGCATATACCATGCTCACAATCTTTGATGCCACAAAGTCCACATGAGGTTTCCAAGTCAGTTCTCGATCCACAATCACCCCCAGAAAAGCCACTTCACTGCTCAATTCCATTAGATGTCCCCCATAACTAAGGTGTGTGTATTACTGATCCTATTAAAATTGACTACCTTTGCCTTACTCACATTGAGCTAAACGTTATTTCTATTCAGCCATTTGTTCTCCATACGAAGTACACCCTGCACATCATATTTCCAAACACTGCCTCTCACCACAATTAAGGGTGGCATTTAGGTATCACTTTAATATAGGAAAACACAGCCTCGTTAAATTGTAATTATCTCAAGGAATAGTAGGTCTATGGAAACAATTTAAAAAGCTGCATAATCTGGACAAACCACAAATGATGATGAATGTTCGCGAATTTCAAAAAATGTTTTGTGTTATTAGTTATAATTAATTGAAATTCGCTTAAATATTCTAATGATTTGGATAAGATTATCTATACGAACATGCTCCAAAAGAGATGACTTTACCTGTGGGAACATGTAAAGATTTGATTTCAATAAAATCTAACTATGTAACTCTTCTAGTTTTTTTTTTAAATTACGTATTTATTAAATGTACAATAATAAGTTTGGTACAGTAGCCGCAGGCAAATTGAGTGAAACTGTAACTGTGACTTCGCTGCTCTGGGAGATGAAAACTCTCACAACTGAGTTACAGATGACGCATGCATCGGATATAAATAATTGAAACCTTGGAAATAAGCTGTGTTGTCAAATTATACAAAACTCACTGATATCGAATACTTCAATAACCATATTATGCTTTTGACGTCCTTCAACGAGGGCCACCTTGACTCTACGGGATGGGACAGACCATAAATATATTTTTTGTTCTTATCGAGTGGTGTTCTGCTGTGTTCTGTATTATTGTATCTTTACTAAACTATATACCGTTATTACAGCATAATCAACAGTCTTCTTTATGCTGTGCCATTATTAGGTATACTGAATGGCATAATCAACAGTCTTCTTTATGCTGTGCCATTATTAGGTATACTGGATGAAGAACTGAAATAAATATATGAAATCTTGCCAGTTTACAAAGATGTTGTAGCAATTTTTCATAGACTAGATGTATCATTGTGAAAAAATAAGTGATCGATTTTCGGTAAAACTTGACATGTGTGTTACATAATAGCTTGGATAAGTTTATTTGCGAGCAAAATAAGAGAAGTGTTTCCATAAAACATTAGTTACATTAGTGTACTTATTGCAAATAACATTTTTAAATGTTTAATGTCTTAAGTAGATCAATAAAATAGCATTCTGTTACCTTTACTATACTAAGACAATTTGTCTAATTATTAGGCTATCTGGATAAATTGCACAAATTGAAAGAATAATTTGAATGAAAAGCTTTAAAAAGTACTTATGTACAATTAAGGATAAAGTGATTATTGAAACCTATATTATATCGATAAGTACAAATCAGCCAGACAATCGTTTCGCTAACAAAGTTAGCGTCATCAGAGGAACTAATCATTCTCAAGAGTTATTCACAATTATTCATCCTCTGATGACGCTAACTTGTTTAGTGAAACGATCGTCAGGTCATTTAAAATGTGTTGTGATAATTTGGGTTCTCAAAGTGTACTTATCTTTTTTTCTGGTGATATTGGTCTCTAATAACATACAAAATAAAATATGTGTTGTAACTTACGAATGCTATAAACTGGCCGCAGTTAAAGATATTTGTAGATTCGTCCATCTGTAGAGAGAACCCCTGTGCATTTATTGACATTTCGAACAATTACTGCTCGAATACCCATATCACCTATTCTCCTTTGGGAAAAGGTGTTTTTTTTACTTTTTTATATTTGGTGAATTGCTTTGACAACTGTCGTCATTAGCGTGATGCATGATGGAACAGTATGGCATAGAACGGTGATATATAAATTAGTTCCCAAACAGAAAAAATTAATTTGCCTCGATTGGGAAGCGAACCCACTTCGGAAACAGACATTTTAAATTTTGTAGCTTCCTTTTCATCAATCAATATCTCCACCATCTCAGCAGCTCTGCTAAAATTAAACCTGCAGCCAATGTATGTAGCTTACTGGTTTTTGCAATGTGATATGCAACTCGATAACTGGCTAGTAGATAATGCTTTTTCATTAGTAGATGTAAACGTGCCTTGCTGTTTGTGGAGGGAACTAATAGTTTTCTTTCAAAGAATACTACCAGCTTGTTTTTTTATGGGTATTTGCTACTTAAATGTTGGAATAGTTTTGATGGCTTCACACTTTCTTTTGCTAAGCCTTCACTACAAAGAATACATAGTGTGGGAAACACTGGGCACTTTCTGCTCATATTTCCTTTTTATATTCTTCCTTGCCCAGCACACCTATTCACTCCTGGTCCCGTAACTTTCATATGGGCTGTTTGTAAGAAATTCTTCTTGTGGTTTGGACACCCAGAAGGGGTTCTAAGCATGTTTCTGAAAATATTTTTCTTAACACCCCCCATGTGTTATTCTGCAAATTTAACGAAAATTTAATTTTTATTTTCAAACGGAATGCATCTATGAGATTATAGGTGGCAGCTAAGTATTTTTCCATATTAATCGATTCAATGATCAGTTTCAATCAACTCAATTGAATCAGTTTCTGCAAACAAAATAACAAAAAGGTTTTTTTAAAACAATTTTGTAATTATCTGTGAAGCTCATTGTGTTATTTTTCAAATTTAGTACCCACGCCGGTTTTATACACGTTTTACCATGTATCAAAACTGAAGATTCTAATTTAATGGAAAATTGAGTTATCACTATTTGAAATATTTTTATGAAAATTCGCTACCATAACCCACTTAAACTCTTTTCAACACTTATTGCTGTATCCATACTTTTTGAAAATGAAATAAATATAAACAATACAAAATTTTGAAATTAAAAGTTTGCTAATTTAACCTACATCTGTTTATATAATGGAAACTAGGGATGTATGTACTTTATATTATGTAGTTTCATTTACTGCAAATTGTCCATACACCACATGAAGAGTTAAAGCTAAAAGTAAACAATAAGTAGGCTCCTACCAAGATATAAGTACTTACTGTATTAGTTTGAGGTAGGTATATTTCTTCTTGAAATAATTTTGTTATTACTATTACTATATATAACTAATTAATAACTATCGATAACAAATACCAGAATTTTGCACTGAAGGTCTGAAAAATCTAAGGTTTTGGTCAAAATTACCCTAGAAAGAGTAAGTATCCACTTTCATTAACCTTTGTTTTTATTTTTATTAATTGTAACATCATTCTCTTTAACCATTCCAACAACCGTAGAAACGTCTGAAAAAGTCACTATAACAATCTTGTAAAATCCACAATATTGACGTAAATTTTCAAATCTCAATCTAATAATCAGCGGGCTTCAATTCAGGTAATTAACGTGGGTAACTAAACTTTGAAAAGGGGTTTAAGGTATATATATATATATATATATATATATATATATATATATATATATATATATATATATATATATATATATATATATATATATATATATTTAAATTTAATATATATATATATATATATAAATTTAAACTGACTCCGGATATGGGTGCTAGGGGTCCTAGTTCGTGCTCATTTGAAAAAATAATAATAATTTAAAAGTCGGGATATCCTCATTAGTGAATTTTTTTCTACGAACATGTGTTTACAAATTCTATGTAATGTATGCCAATATTTAACATAAAAAGAAAAATAACCTAAATAATAATAACAGTAATAAAAGTAGGTTATATAATAAAAATATATACATATATCAACTTATTACATTGTTACAACTATTTTTAGTTTGGGTATGGCTGGCCGTATTCTGTTTGATATACATACTAAATGAAGATTGGAACCTGTGATAAACACTGATGAGTACACTTGGAAAAGCCAAATCACCACAACACGTTTTAAAAAACCTGAAGATTGTTTTACTAACCAAGTTAGCTTAACCGCAGAGGATGAATAATTCTGAATATCTTACATCTACAAGTCTGTTTATATTCTTGTGCAGGTAGTCGGTCTATATAATGATTGTGGGTGGCCCAACATCACGAAAATTAACATATTTCATCTGGCGGAAATACATGAATTCTATTATTATCTATTGGACGTGCTTCTGTCGGTCTTTCTTGTAAAGTGGTGAATCAGTAAACTTCCCATAGGCGGCGGAGTCGAATTCATACACTTTTCATGATTACTATATTTAGCAATATATATATATATATATATATATATATATATATATATATATATATATATATATATATATATATATATATATATGGTTTTCTAAAATTGTTTATAAAGTTTAGATTCTCCTTATGTATGTGATGATTATTATCTCAAATATACCGGGCAACGGAAGATCTATCTATAGTACCATATCTTAGTTGTGCTAAATCTTCTTTAAATCTAATTTCAATAGATCCTTTTGTTTGTCCTACGTATTCCCGACATTTTAGCGGTACTATCCTTGTCTTTTAGGTTGCCTAGGAAGTTTTGTAAAGTATTTTTTATCGAAAATGTTAGTTACAAATTGGTTTTTTTACAAATGCTATCTAGACCCTCGTGATTCGTGGTTCAGAGGTAAGCAAACAAAGTTTTTGTCGGCTTTCTCTCTTCTTAAAGTCGTTGATTCCGCTAAAATTTTCCTTTTTTCTGTTTGTTAATGAATTTCTCCACTAGGAAAGCAGTGTATCCGTTATATTCGGTCACGTTCTTAATATACCCTAATTTAGTTTAAAAGAGATACCAAATAAATAGAGTATATTAAGAACGTGGTCGAATGTAACGGATACACTCCATGCCTACTGGAGAAATTAATTCTATATAGGAAATAATGTATTCTATGTTCTACATACATTATTTCCTTCCTCAAATAAACTTTGTAATTTTAATAAAATAATTTTTTAAAAGAAATAGGGCTAAGGTAGCTACTGAAGATAATAGTACATTTTATAAAAAAGAAGTTTATAAAATAAAATGGGAGATAACTATTGAGGACTGAAAGAAAAAATACCACTTTTAAATAGTAACAGAATGTATTACTAATAATAATGGGCCTCAGTCAAATTTTTACAATAATATCGTAAATTATCACAATTCTATTGCCAAAATTCCAATGACAGACCACCAAAAATTTCATATAAAAGTATAAAAAATAAATTACTTACTAGTTACTAAACTTATAACTAGAATGCTACTTTGCTTTAGCTCTCTAAGGTTGATTGTGATGACATGTCCAGAGCGAAATTGCAAACACTACTTTTTATAATTTCAAAATAGTCTCATTTTTCTTCCCACCTACTTATATGGTTTCCTAGTAAATTAATCAATGGGTATATTTTAGCAGGTCAATGATTTTGATCTAAAAGTGATTCAACAAACGTTTTTACAGAATAGCATCTAGATCTACAGCACTGTCATCATCATATAAAAGCTGAGCCATTTCCTCAGCAAGTTCATTAGAATTATTTTCAAATGGTGCCAGTCTCAAAGATTTTCCCGCTCTTTTAAATTCAATTTCTTCTTCCAATTCTTCTTCACTTGTATATTTTTTTCTTATATCGTTCATCATGCATGCCTCAAGTTTCTTGTGTTTGTAGCATTTAAAGAAGAACATTGGTCGCATTAGCTCTCTTGAGAGTGGAGATTTTTTTCTATTAACCTCTGGGACACATTGCTAAAACAATTAAGAAATAAAAATTTAATGATCAGGAAAATAAAACCACCACCATAAATTTTCAAACAATTGTGCAACTATGCATTATAAAATGTGGAAAAGTAGATGCCATCAAAGATAACTTTCTTGTAAATAAATGCCTAATAATATGTGGCTTCACTTTAAATCACATTTTTGTAATTAAAATATGGAATAAATCTTATATCAATCGATTTTATTTATTAGAAAATGACCTTTTTATTAAGGTGAGTCAGGATTGAGTTTCATACATATTTACATATATAATAATCAATTACCCACAAGTATGTTTTTTTGTATCTAATAACTCAACATATTTTTTTACACAAATAATTTTATTATGTAAACCATTTTAAACATATAAAGGGTAGGTATTGCCCCGCGCGCATATAAATTGGCATTTTTATTTCAATTTCGCTTGTATGTCTTGTTTTGCAATTAAATATGAAGCAGAAATCAATACTAGGCTTCAGACAGTCGGCCAGACAAATACTGAAAAAAGCGGTATTCTCGGTCGAACCGCCGCTCTATTATAGTGTCGACTTTACGATGTGTCGGCCCAACGAACTGTCGGCCGAACGATATGCCACGATTTATTCCACGTACACAGAAAACCTCTTCAGCCACTCAAAGGTTCTGGTTCTCCAAATCCTGTGACAAGGCCAGACTTGAAAAGGTCAAAGCTCACAAAACGCTTCTACACAACCCCAGTCAAGAAAACCGTCAAGCATTTAACGACGCAAGAAACCGCTATGTCCGCATTCTTTCTGAGGCAAAAAACTTGTTTAATAACCACATCAAAAACAAAGTCCTCTCAAGCTCCAACGGCAGCAAACCCTTCTGGACTCTTGCTAAATCTATTGTGAATAATTTCTGCAAGAGCAGGTTCCCACCTCTTGTTTCAGGGGATGAATTTTTTTCTACCGCCCTGGGCAAGGCTGAACTTTTTGCCTCGTTGTTCGCTGTCCTTCTACTCTTAACCCACCTCCAAATGTTCAACCATCAATAGCCCCCAATGTCGCGCATAAAATAACGGATATCGATTTCAAAACTGAAAAGGTACGAAAGATGCTCTCTTCTCTTAATACCAGGAAAGCCTCTGGCCTTGACGAGATCCCAGCAATTGTTCTCAAAAAATGCGTACCAGAACTTGCTCCTGTCCTGACTCGTCTGTTTCAGACATCTTACAATAGAGGCATATTCCCTGGAAAACTGCTCGAGTACAACTTGTCCCCAAGAAAGGATCCAAAGCGCTTCCTAGCAACTACAGGCCTATTTATCTCCTTTCAGTCGTCTCTAAAGTGATGGAAAAGTATATAAACATCGAATTACTAAAATTTTTTTGAAAAACACAGTCTAATTCACGACAGGCAGTATGGATTTCGTCAGCGCAGATCAACTGCCGAGCTCTTTTCCTTTGTCACCCATACTTGGAACAAGTCTATGGAACTAGAGGGGTTGATTTTTGCTTACTTTTCTTTAGATATTTACTACAATTATATTTAGCGATAAATAAGCAAATTGACTTACACTATTTTATTAAATGATAACTGTAGTTTCGCTGAAGTTCTCGGCTTTGTCAAATACATAATAAAAGTAATATTTTAAATTTCAATATCTACTCCGTGTTGAATAAACCTTTCCGTCTCCTCCGGTAAACAGTATCGACTCGGAACTACCTGTTTTTATGACATAGTCAGGTCAGCAAACTCCTTCGCTTAATTGTTATTTCGTATGATTATATTTAATAATGGATTGTTGTTACTTTGGTCAATTTGAGCGTTTAGTAAATTTACAGTATTTTGTTGTTATTAATTTCTACCGTTTCGCACAAATTGAATTTAAAACCTTTTGTACCTAATTTGATGATTCGGAATCATCGTTAAATTGATGATTTTCATTTAATAAACCACTTGCATAATTTAAATCAAATTTATTATGTTCAAAGCTTCTTATATATATATATATATATATATATATATATATATATATATATATATATATATATATATATATATATATATATATATATATATATATATATATATATATATGTATGTATTTTTATGTTTTTCTTTGATTAAAACACGTTATTAAAACAATTAACAACTTTATTAGTTCTGTCACAATTTACATCTTACATCCCGATCTCTTGTCTGCTGTCATCTCGTGTCTCTTTTCATTGCTACCAACTTAACATAAAACTGCATCTTACCAACATAACATCTTAATGTAACTACTTATACTACATCTTCCCCTTTTACTGGAGAATAAAGTCTTTAAAGTGAGTAGGCAATCTTCTTTCACGTTTTATACAAGTTGTCATATTTTTATTATTAGCCACTGTTTCACTATCCCGGATTTCCTCTTGTTTCATTGGTTCAACACTGCTTTCACTTTCTTCTTCATTACACAACACTTCATCCCATGTTTCACTATTTTCTTCCCTATCATAAGTCACAGAACCATAACTTGAAAAGTACCCAGATTCTTTATCTGGTGACTGACAACTTTTGTTTATTTTTATTTCTACTGGTATATTTTTAGAGATAGTCTGATCACTCTTAATGTCTATGTTATTTCTTCGTTTAATTTTATTATTACTATCATAAAAAATTATGGTTCTGGGAGTTTGACCGTATTGTATAAATGTGCCAGGAAGCCAAATATTGTTTTGTCTATAATAAATCTTTTGTCCATTACTATAATTTGATTGTCTTTTTCTTGCATTTTTGTCAAAATATTTTTATTCATATCGTCTTTTTTACTTTGAATTTTATAAAAATTTTCAACAATTTTGGGCTTTAGTAGATTTGTTTGAATTGGCAAAATAGTTCTAGTTCTTCTACTACAGAGCAGTTGCGAAGGAGAAAAGTCTGAGTTTAAAATTGATGTATTTCTATATTCCAGTAACAAAAGTTTAATGTCTAATCCCTCCTCTACACTTCTTTTTAACAAATTTTTTGCAATATTAACTCCTTTTTCAGCTAATGCATTTCCTCTTGGGTAGTATGGACTTGATGTTATTATTTTAAAATTCCAAGACTTGGCAGTCATCAAATTCAAGCGAAGAAAATGGCATGTTGTCTGATCGCAAGACTTCTGGAATACCATGTATGGAAAATATTTGCTTAAGAATGTTTATTATAGTTTTAGAATCTTTATGCTTTATTTTAACTAACTCCAACCATTTAGAGTAATAATCTATTACAACCAAATAAGCATCTTTCCCAAAATCTAATATGTCTGTCGCAATTTTTTGAAATGGATATTCAGATGGTTTTTCAACAATCATCGGTTCTTTTGGATTCCGACTGCTAAACTTTTTACACACTGGGCAGCTCTGTACAAAATCTTGAATATCCCTATCCATTTTTGTCCAGTAAAATAAAGATTTAACACGGGATTTTGTCTTTAAAATGCCAAAATGAACTTTATGAACTTTTTTCAAAATATACTGTGTCATATTTGCAGGGACAACTATTTTATTGTCAAGAAATATCAGATCATTTTCTACACTGATCAAATCTTTCAATTGAAAATAACACTGCAGTTGATTTTCACACTTAGAAAAGGAAATCGGCCAACCTTCTTGATGAAAATATTTCAACTTACTTAATACAGTATCTTTATCTGTATGAAACTTAATTTTTTCTGTAATTTCATCAGAGACATTTATGGAATGGATTACATTATTCAATAATTTATCAGTGTCATCTTTTTTAGCTTTTGATGAAGCTCTACTTATTGCATCTGCAATATGCATCTTATTCCCAGGTACAAAGGTTACTTCAATATCATAAATGCTTATCTTCAATTTAATTCTTTGCAACTGACTGGAAGGTATTTTACAGATATCTTTGTTCATCAGAGATATTAATGGCTTATGGTCTGTCTGAATTATGACATGCTTTCCATAAACATAATTATGAAATTTTTTTAATGCAAATAAAATAGCAAGAAATTCTTTATCTATTTGACCATAGTTAACTTCACAGTCAGATAAACTTTTCGATGCATAGCATACTGGATGACCATCTTGCAAAAGGACACAACCAATTGCATATTTACTACTATCAGTTTGAATTATTAAATTTGCATCTGGATCATAGTTTTTCAGTACTGGTGTATTACAAACTAATGCTTTCAAATCATTAAAAGTCTTACCATGTATTAACTCTTCCCAAACATATTCTGAATGTTTTTTTAATAATACTCGTAATGGGTAAGTAATTTTAGCAAAATCTGGAATAAAATTTCTCAAATAATTTATAAATCCTAAGAATCTTTGTAGTGCTTTCTTATCTTTGGGGACATCATAATCTATAACTGCACTAATTTTATCAGGATCAGGTTTTACTTGGCCATTACTAAATTTATGGCCCAAGTATTTAATTTCATCCAACAGAAATTGAAACTTATTTTTATTAAATTTTATGTTAATTTGCCTAGCTCTATTTAAAACTCTTTCTAGAATTTGATTATGCTGCTCTACAGAATCAGCATATATAAGCAAATCATCTATATAAACATGAACACCATTTATGTCTTGGAAGCTTTCTGTTAAATAACGCTGAAATACTTCGGCTGATATATTTAATCCGAATGGAAGTCTTTTAAAGGAATACAAACCAAAAGGTGTAGAGAAAGTACAATATTTGGAACTTTCTTTACTTAATGGGATCTGCCAAAATGAATCCTTAAGATCCAAGACACTAAAAAATTTTGCACCTTTTAATTTTGCAGCTAAATCTTCTAATTTGGGAATTTCAAAGTAATCCTTTATGATTGAATTATTAAGATGCTTTGGATCAAGACATAACCGTAGGTCTCCATTCGGCTTTTCTACAATCACCAGACTATTTACCCATTCAACAGATTCTTTTGTTTTACAAATTATATCTAAATCACACAAACGGTCTAATTCTGTTTTCAACTTATCTTTTATTTTCAATGGCACCCGGCGAGGTGGATTTGACCACGAACTTGCATTCTTTTTTAATTTAATACAGTATTCTTGAGAAAATTTGCCAATTCCCCCAAAAACATTATCATAAGTTTTAAAGATTTCTTCTTTTGTCAAATCATTACCTGTTTTTATCTGACTAACCTTACTGACAAGGTTCAGCTTTATGCAACTTTCCAAACCCAATATAGGAGTATGATTATTTTCTACAACTACAAATGTTAACATTAACTTTCTGTCTTTAACTAGTACGTTTAAGTCAACTTCTCCCAAAACTTTAATTCTAGAGCCATTATAAGCCTCTAATTTCAAATTAACATTTTGCTTAATTCTCAATTTGTTATCGGAATTTCGACATACTGATTCAAATAAACCTAAAGGAATAATATTTACCTCGGCCCCTGTGTCCAGCTTAAATCTAATTTCTACTGACTTTTCTATAATGAGTTTTTCATACCAAGAAATAGTATTCACCAATTTAGAAGTTGTTATGGACTCACAAAAATATTCCTTTTCATTGCTTTCTTCAATATTTACTTCCTTCACATTTTTCTTCATCGTAGTTCTGCAGACACTTGCAAAATGATTTTCTATGCCACATTTTGCACATTTCCTCCCCCTTGCAGGACATCTGTTTCTATCATATTCATGGACCCTGCCACACCAACTACACTTTATTAATTCTCTGGACCACAGTCTATTCTGGGTATTAATATTTGCTTTAGGTGTTTCTAATGCCTTGTCTTCTGGATACTTTTGAATTTTATTGATACTTACTGTATCATCAGGAAGCTGACACACATTGTTTGCTTGGGCTTTCTCCAACTCAGCTACCTTGAACAACTTGACAACCTCTTCTAATGACACATTTTCCATTCTAATTACTTTTTGTTTCGTTTCATTATCTGCAGATCCAAATACAAGTCGATCTCTCACAATTGCAGATTCACTCATAAATTCACAATCTCTGGCTAATGTTTGAATATCAATAAGAAATGACTCAAACGGTTCATTTACCTTCTGGGACCTCTCATAGAATAGATATCTACAATACAAAATATTCTTCTTTGGATTACAAACTTCATGGAATTTATTTAAGACGGCCTCAAATGTCTCTTCACCTTCGACAAACTTGAAGTTATTGTAGGTTTTTAAACCATCATCGCCAATACAATTTAATAAGATGGCAATTTTTGTGTCATCAGGCTTTGATGTCAGACCTGAAGCTCTGAGGTAAATATTTAATGCTTGCTTAAACGCTTTCCAGTTTTCACCGAGATTCCCGGTCATTTTTAATGGTTTAGGCAAATTGAAACCAGACATTTTGGCGGAAAATTACAGTACACATTCACCCATCAAACAACTCGAAAATTCTTCCAACACTAGAAAACACGTCAACTACACACTTTGGGAACTTTTACTTTGACTGCGCCATGTATTTTTATGTTTTTCTTTGATTAAAACACGTTATTAAAACAATTAACAACTTTATTAGTTCTGTCACAATTTACATCTTACATCCCGATCTCTTGTCTGCTGTCATCTCGTGTCTCTTTTCATTGCTACCAACTTAACATAAAACTGCATCTTACCAACATAACATCTTAATGTAACTACTTATACTACAATATATATATATATATATATATATATATATATATATATATATATATATATATATATATATATATATATATATATATATATATATATATATATATATATATATATATATATATATATATATATATATATATATATATTACAACTTAAGCAAATACATAAAAAACAATAAGACGACGGTTGAAATTTCAGATAAGTCTGGAGTATATACAGACCTCTGATTTTTCAACCGTCGTCTTATTGTTTTTTATGTATTTGCTTAAGTTGTCGGTTTTATATGCTGTCCTGATACTAACTTTAGAAAATAGGTGTTTTAATTTTTCGCTAGTCTTATTTACGTCAGTCAAAGATGTTAATTTATTCTCTATTATTCTAGTGGACGGGAATATTTGTTGCAAAGCCAAAGTATATAGGTAGTTTTTTCTTTATAATAATATCAATTAGATTTTGATTATAGCCATTATTAACCGCTATTTGCTTTATCAAATTATGTTCTTTTTGAAAATTTTCATTAGATAAAGGTACATGTAGTAAGCAGTGTATCATTGAATTATAGGCTGCAACATTGTGTGCGTATGGATGATGGGAAGTATAACGTATGGTTGTATCAGTGTGAGAAGCTTTATAGAAAATAGAAAAATCAAGTTTATTGGTTAATCTGGTGATGTAAGGTCTAGGAAGTTAATTGATTTGTTTCCTTATAATTCTATTGTGCATTTAATTTTGGTATGTATAGAATTTAGAAAATTCTCAAAAGTGTGCAATTGTCTGTCGGCACCTCTAAAACAAACTATAATATCATCTACACACTATCTACACATCTATACCAGGCAACGCATAATTTACACAAAGGGTGTGTTTGTATTGTTTCCTTAATGTTGTTCATAAATATTTCTGCTAATAAGGGACCGAGAGGGTTACCCATAATTAAACTGTTATTACTTAGGCAAGTGTTATTGTTAAAAGTGAAATAATTTTGTTCTAAACAAGTTCCCAAAAGGTTTAAGATATCTGATTGAATTATTGAATTTTTGTGATTAGATTATAGAAATTTTTTTACTAGCTCTATTGTTTCTTATGGATGAGTAGTAGAAAATACATTTTTGACCTCAAATGAAATTAATCTCGCGTTATCTGTAATTCAGCATCGTTAATTCTCTGAATTAGTTCGTATTAGTTCTAAATAAATCTTTTTTAAAAACTCATACGAACTAATTCAGAGAATTTAAGATGTTGAATTAGCGGATAACTATCAACTAGCCTCGGCAAGTACACAACCATACACCAGGCAGAAGTGTATGCCATCGAGATGTGTGCAAAGCAAAGTTTAGGAAACCAGTGCACACACAAATCGATAAAGATATATACAGATAGCCAAGCTGCAATAAATGCTCTTGGTTTCTACCCTTGCAATTCAAAAACGGTATGGAGTTGTAAATCTGCCCTCAACGAACTGGGCAGCTGTAATGAGGTGTCAAGCTGTAATGAGGTGTCACTGGTCTGGATACCGGGTCACTCGGACCATGATGGCAATGTTGCGGCCGACGCGCTTGCCAGGAGTGGTGCCCAGAGGGACTTTATAGGACCAAAATCGGTGCTGGGGATAACATCATGCACAGCAAAACACACATTAAAGACCTGGATAGAAAGAATGACAAGCCAGCAATGGCATCTGTCAGGATTAGCTCACTCTAAGGCCTTCATAAATAGCCTGTCTGAGTCGAGGGCTAAAAAACTTCTAGAGTTAAACAGACAACAACTGAGTACTATAGTCGGCCTGTATACAGGACACTGCCGCTTGCGTCACCACATGCACCGTATTGGGGTCGGTCAGGAGACTGACTGCCGGCTGCGCATGGAGAGTGACGAGACAGCAGAGCACGTACTATGTTCCCGTCCGGCGGCGGACAGGACTAGATACCGGCTCTTTGGCAAGACAAAGCTTGCTCCGGAAGATCTGGATCAACTTTCGCCCACAAAGATTATCGACCTCTGCAGGAGGCTGGCTTTGTTGGGCGAAATATAGACCATTAGGCGTGAGCCACAATAGACCTTATGGTCGCGGTGGAGGGACCGGTATGGCCCACTCACATTCAAACCTAACCTAACCTAACTTATTGTTTCTTCTGGATGAGTACTAGAAAATACATTTTTGACCTTAAATGAAATTAATCTCGCGTTATCTGGTAATTCAGCATTTTTAATTCTCTGAATTTGTTCGTATTAGTTCTCAATAAATCTTTTTTAAGAACTCATACGAACTAATTCAGAGAATTTAAGATGTTGAATTACCAAATAACGCGAGAATAATTTCATTATGTCAAAAATTTATTTCTTAGTATTCCTTCAGAAGAAACAACAGAGCTAGTAAAAAAATTTTCTACAATATAATCATATAAATCCAATAATTCAATCAGATATCTTAAACCCTTTTGAAATTATTACTTGTTATATATATATATATATATATATATATATATATATATATATATATATATATATAAATATATATATATATATATATATATATATATATATATATATATATATATATATATATATATATATATATATATATATATATATATATATATATATAACGATTTAATGATATAACGATAATTTCGACATCCTCAAATTAGGTACAAAATGTTTTAAATTAAATTTGTGCGAAACCGTAGAAATTAGCAAAAAATACAGGAAATTTACTAAACGCTCAAATTGACTAAACTAACAACAGTTCATTATTAAACATGTTTGCCCGAAATTATAATTAAGCGAGGAGAGTTTGTTGACCTGACTATCTCATAGAAACAGGTAGTTCCGAGTCGATACCGTTTACCTGAGGAGACAGAAAGGTTCATTCACCACGGAGTAGATATTGAAATTTAAAATCTTACTTTCATTCTGTATTTGACAAAGCTGAGAACTTCAGTGAAACTGCAGTTATACATTTAATAAAATAGTGTAAATCATTTTTTTTATTTATCTAAGTTGACAATGGATTTACATCAAGTATCTCATTGGTGTTTCATTTTCTGCTAGTACTGACTACAAGCTGCTATTACGGAATATATGTTCTTAATTTTATATACCTGGTGCGTTATTGGGACCACCTCAAAGACAAATGAAATCAGAAGGAAGATACGTTTATGACTAGGAGAACGAATCCATCATCGGGGTCCTTATTGTAATACTATCTACTGCCAAAGTCAATATTCAAATAAATTAACAAATCTTAGAAAAACGATGGAAAATGCCAGAAGGTACCACATGAATTCTACGAGTAAAAGTTGATTCTGCAAGTTATAATGGCTTCCTCTTCAAGAGAAACCTAATTTACATCCAAAAGAATATACGCGAAGACATTTTGCAGAAGTTGCACATGCGTCACATTGCTTATGAAATAGTTCATGAAACGCTGAGCCTATCTGAATATTCATAAGCAGATTTTGGAAGGCAATCCATATTATGAAATATTATTGAGGAGTGCTACATGCTAGCTATTCGATCCAATACTTTTAGAAATATCCAATGAAATTGCAACGACCTTCCGCATCTTTTTAAGAGTAGAACTATAGGTGTCCGGATTTGATTGATTCTGTGGGGTATCTCGGTTATGAGTAGATATAGAAGATTGCAGTTTTCATAATACTTTTCAACTTTTTTGTAAAGCTAACGATTCCGAAATCGAAACTGACATGGCATTCTTTGTTTATGACCTATATGGTGATTTTGAAAATGTCATTTTTAGGCGCCCCCTGTATTTCCTTTATGTTATAAGGTAGTACAACTGTGAAAACTAATTATACTATAGTTTTTTTTTTACGTGGAATTTAATGATGCAAATAGTTTTTGTCTATCAAGTACAGGTGTCCCATTTTGGTCGCAATTGTTGGGTATCTCGGTTATTAGTAAACATAAAACCTTGCGGTTTTCCCGAACCTGAACTACTTTTTTTTGTGAAACGAAAGATGCCGCAAACAAACTTGTCATAGCCGTTTCCCAGCTACAGGGCGATATTATAAATATTACATTTTCAGGTACCTCTTGTATTTCAGTTGTCTGACAATTTGCCATATAGGTAAAATCCTTTTAGAACGTTTTACGTCGAATCTAGTGGGGTAGTTAGTTTGTTTTAATCGTGGAAATCTTACGTATTGATTCTTTTGGAACCAAAATATATTATTGTGTCTATTTAGTATTTCAGCAACGGGAGCTATGGCATCATGTCCTACAGCTGCAATAGAGGCAATGATGCATATTACCCCACTGCAGATATGCTTGAAGAGGGAAGCAGCACTAAGTGCCTCAAGACTATTTAAAGCAGACAAATTGAAAATTTAGATACTGTACTGAAGCAGAAAAAACAACAGAACATTTGCTATGCGATTGCATGACTGAAAAAGGCTCAAATACCTTGGAGGGGTGACTTTAACACCTCAGGAAATAGGTTATGTAGCTCCCAAAAAGATAGTAGTCTACCTATATAAAAAGTCTTAACATTTTGGGCAACTATTAGAAAATATAGTCATGCATAAAAAATCCATGATTAGGATCGCACCGCTGAGAGGCAAAAGGCCTATACGACTCATTAAATAATCTACAATCTAGTATTCCAGCACTACTGACATATGTCTCGTCCGACCAAATCACTGTCCATATTTAAATGCTGTAAATAAAAATCTCCCTTCACGTCACTGTTTAACAACATAACAGCTTATGTTTACCTATACCAAATACTGATCGTGGCACCTACTACGTCATCAGTATCTATAATGGCGTACTTATGTTGACAACAAATACTGAGCTCAAGGAAAATAATCTGTGTTGGTCAAATATAAATACTTAAGTGAAAAAATTTGTTTTAAATTTAAAAAAAAACCTGTTCCACTTCATCGATAAATCCAGCTGAATCTTTGATGCCTTTATTATCTCCGGTATGACTATGGAAGAAAGTGACCACAATCCTTGGTTTATTACCATTACTTTAGCAGCATTTCCTTAATATGTTACCTGCAATACCCAACCAAACTTTGGGTCATTCACGACCTCTTACCATGCACACGCTATCTGTAAATGCTCAATATACTATATACACTCTTATTTGAAAATGCATTTCAAGCCAGTTATAGGAAATAAGTTTAAATTTTTGATAATATATAGGTTAAGTTTGTTAAAGAAGCTATAGTTCCTTTTTATCAGACTGTCCGACAGAAATGTTGGTGTTGTTTATCGCGTGTGTCAGTGTAAGTAGGTGGGATTCTTTATTCGGTCGTAGCACCAAACGGCTGGATGAATGTTAAAAGTGAGGCGTCACTAGATTTGTCCTAATCTCGACAGTGGAACGTCAAGAAATATAATATGGTTGCTGTTAGTCACCATAATACGGTAGACGTAGTTTTTTACAAATAGTGCGTGTAAGTAATTCAATATAAATAACACAAAAAAACACAAGTAAAAAAAGTTAATTAAAAAAAGGAAATAAGATGTAAACAGAAAAAAATATTAATATGAAATCAAAACATGAGTCAAGGGGATACAAGTAATAACAACTTGAACAGAAATGTCTGATGCTTCCGACTACACGTTATTATTTGATTACATTCATTTTTTACTTTTCTATTCCATGTAGTTTCCATGTTTTAGTTCGCTTCTTACGCAGCGGAGCTTTTAGTTTTTTTATTAACTTTGTTATTAATCGTATTGCCTCCAACTAAACACAGTAATTGCATAATATGTTTGCATGTCAGCCAAACTGAGATCGTAAGCAGCCAATCAAATTAATTGACAAGTAGGGGAAGGTGTCCTAAAATGACATACTTTTTATTTGATACTCATTTTTGCAGAGACCACTCGAAATATCGAACTGAAAAAGATGTTACACATTTCTTTGAATAAACTTTATTGCTAAACTTGAACGAAAACATCTCATCTCTATTAGAAACCCGTGAAAGAATAAAATTTAAAAGAAAACCTTACACTATACCATTTTATACCACGTATGTGTGAAAATGACATATAGTCATGAGGTGTACAATAACATATGCTCAAAACAAATGCTAATAACAATATAACATAAAAATATAGCTGGGGAAAGTAACAAAATAAGAAATTAATCTTGGTAAATTCAACACATCAACATTTTTGTCTTCAGGGACCCTTCAGTACATTTACAATGTACTTATTGCAATTATTGCATTTCATGCAATTAATCCAAGGCTCCTCGGACCGCGAATTTTTAAACAAATCGTTGCAGTAAAGACAAACCACACCAACCTCATTGTTCTCGGTTGCAAACGAATCTTCTTCCTCACTTTGTTTGTGCAGTGGAACTTGGCTCACTTAAAATATTTTCTTCGGAATTCACGAACATTCCCCCGCCTTTTTTTCTTTTTTCTGCTTGAGTTTCTTCTAAATTAGGAGCAGTTGTTAAAACTCCGTCTATTGTTTGTCTAGCCTACACCAAGTGCGTACCCATGATCAAAACTAGGGGGGGGGGAAGCTATGGTCGTTCAGGTTGTAACATCTTATCGCGGAAAAGGTGAATGAAACCAAAATTTTAAGAAAATTATGTATAATTATAGCAGTGCAAGGGCGTACCCATGATCAAAACTAGGGGGGGGGCAAGCTATGGTCGTTCAGGTTGTAACATCTTATCGCGGAAAAGGTGAATGAAACCAAAATTTTAAGAAAATTATGTATAATTATAGCAATGCTTTATCAACTAAGTTATTACAATTATTTGCTTGAAAACAAATTATTCTAGTTACATGTCTTATAGTAGTATAATTTTTCTTGGATTTGTACAAAACTTGTTCAAAACTCTCGTTTCAATCCAGTCCTGATTTTCCTTGAAGAATTTCCGATGGACGCTCATCAAACACAACCCAGTCAGTCTGTCTTCTCCCATTGTACTTCTCATCCAGGTCTTTACCCTTCGAAGGGTACTGAAAGATCGTTCAACAGTAGCCGTAGTTGATGGGAAAGCACTTAAAATGAGGAGTGCATGCCTTGTTGCAGGGAAAAAAATATTAGCCTCCTCCAAAAGTGCAGCCACTTCAATATCCTTTAATTTGTCTCCTGCTAAATCCTTCTTTTTCCACAGATTATACCACAAATCTAATTCTGCAGAGATATCACCCAACTCATAAAACTCCATGAAAGATTTTGCATTTTTGTCCAAATCTTTTGAAGTCATTTTTAGCATGTATGAAGGATGAAGATGGAATAAGGCAAAAGCTGGTGTATTTTCGTGTGAGAATCTAACATTCAATGATAAAGTTAAAGAGTCAAGATAAGGGATGATCAACGACCGTCTCCAATATTCAGTCGCAGTTTCAGATGGCGGATTGCTTCTGTGTATTTGCTTTTGAACAATTCGTGGGACTGTTAACTTAACGCTGACTCACTCCGCGATATCATGTGATTTTTCAAGTAATTCATCAGAAACATGTTCAATTTCTTGTCGATCCTTCTTGATGGCATCAAGGATTGCACCAATATGTTTCCTCACCATAATCAAATCCATATTTTTACTTTGTAGAACGTTCGCAACGGGTTCCAAAATCGCAAAGTACTTTGCAATCATGACTAAACCTACGATGAAAATTGGTTTAGTAACTGCAGAGTGCAATTGATAGGCAAATTTCCTTGTAGCATAGTTTCCTTCGACCGAGAGATGTTATAGCGCATTGACGATTTCATGGAAGTTGCCTGAAAACTTTCTAATGCTCTTGTATTTCTCAGACCATCTGGTCTCACTGAGCCTTGATAGATTAGGAACCGGATTCCTGCGGGCTGGCGACTCACGAAAGTTTCTTATTTCCGGTAGTTTGCTAGCATCATTGACCACAAGATTTAGTTTGTAGCTTGAGCAATGGAAAAATAAAGATTTATTGTACTTTTTCTTCAAAATGGCCTGTACACCACCTTCTTTTCCAGCCATCGTAGAACATCCGTCAAATCCAAATCCAACACAATTCTCTGCTGAAAGATCCTGATCAACTAAAAAACTCTGAATTGTGCTAGCGATTGTAGGGGCATCTTGAGATTTCAGCTCAACATAGCCTACAAATTCCTCTGTGATTTTTTCTTGATTCTCATCATAAAACCGCAATCCGATAGAAAGCTGTTCTTTTCCAGCGATATCTCCTGTTTCATCGGCCACTACAGCGTAAGCTTTTGCTTGTTTACAGTCTTCAATAATTCTTTCTTTGACAACTTCACCACAATCTTATAATCTCATTTTGAATTTTTGGTGAAGTGTAGACTGCATTTTTTCGACATGTATCCAAATGATTCTTTAGCTTCACATCACCACAGTCAGTTCTCAAATTTAAAAGGTCAAAGAAAACCCCCTCATCTCCTTCCTTTCCTCTAAGTGGTAAATCATGAGTTCCACAAAATATGATACAAGAAATAATTGATGACAATATTTGTTTGTTTTCTTCGATCATCTTCTGGTGACCACTTTGCAACTGTACATCAACTGGATCATTTTCAACGAACGCTTTTGCAGCAGCTGTTGAAGTTTTGTGGTAGTGACTGCCGACGTGTTTTCTACAATCTTCATGTATATCTTTAAACTTCACGTATGACCTTACCATAAATGACCAGAAAACTCCTTTAACTGTAGCAATACTAGGAGGAAAAAGAACACAGTGCATACATAGAGCACCTTTCAAACGACTTGAGTACACCAACCAAGGAGTATATTGATCTAATCAGCGGCGGTTAAATTTTCTTTTCAAATGGCTGGCATGAGAACCAAAATCGTAATTTGATGATGGTACCCAGGGATTTGTAAGCAAATCCTTCCTTTTTTCTGATGGAAACTTAAGGGCATGACCAACATAACGACCAATGTCATTTTCATGGTAGCCATCGTATTCTTCAATCGTTTTGGATGTCCCAGGAACAGCTACTTGTAGAGGCGAAGAATTACTAGATCCTTGTTCCATAATAGACACAGAATCCAATGGTTCGGTCAGTTTAGTTCCATCTTCATCACCATCACTGCTTCCACTTCCACTACTGTCATCTTGATCTTTTTTCCGTTTGAAAGGTTTTCTGCCTGAAAATAATAGAAATTGACATAATTCAAATTTCAATAAAACAGGCTTATCCGTTAGTTGAAGACAATATGAAATTCACTGCTTTAACCTATATCAATAAATCCAGCAATAGATTTAAATAATTTTTATCAAATTTTAATTTAAATATTGCGTTCAGAACAAACAATAATCTCAGTAAATACATTAAGAACAATAAAGGAAGGAGTTTGAAAGAAAATAAATCAGGTGTCTATCAACTAAATTGCGGCAGTTGCGATAAATTTTATATCGGAAAAACTTTTTAAACTCGTATTTCAGAGCACAAAAGAAGTTTTGATTTGGATAATGGTATTTCACATTACGCGACTCATTTAAGAAATGAAAATCATAATTTTGATAAAGTGTAAATCTCACTTTTGAAGTAATTTTCATTATATTATATGATAAATTTTATTTAAAATTTTATTTTTTACATAAATTGAGAAATTACTTAACTTACCTTTTTGAAACCAGTTTCTTATATCCATTTAGGCAGCCTCAGTGTTCTCAAAACGCAAATAAGAAGGTAAACTAATAAACTATAATAACTGGTTGTTTAAAAAATACTTAGTAGTAAACACCAATAGTTCAACTAACATACAAATACTGATCAAGTAGAGGCGGGAGGGTCAGTTTATATAGTGATGCGGACATGCGGAACTCTCTAGATCGAAGGGGAAGGCGGAGACCTTTCTAGAAGATTTCCTTTTCTCTCATTGACTGCCGCCTGTAGACTCCAGCGATCTCTCAGTCTTTCTCGAATCCCACTAACTGGCTGACAGATTTCGCTACCAGTCGCTAGATGGCTCTAGATCAGTGTAAAGCTTTGCGAGATGTACGATAATTATCCTATTTGTTTGTGATATTATTTTTTTTATAAGGATTTATTTTTTTGTTTCCAGGCTTCCAGGGTGGGCAGCTGCCCCCCCCCCTCCCTGCCCCTCGCTGAGTACGCCCTTGGCCTACACCATAGTGTAGCTAAAACAAATAAAAAATGATACCATTTTTAAGTTCAAATCGATTTGCGAAGTGTGGTTGTGAAATGACATATTGTCATTCCACCTTCACGCATGTCTATGTGGTTTAACCTGCAATAACAGGTGGTCCTTTATTCTTACATGATTTTTTTATCTGATATCGAACGAAAAATTCGCGTATGTGCATCTGTAGTACACGCTCACAGTTACATTCTACCGCGATTTCACTTTAAAACAAACACAATTTGGTAATGAAAACACTTGCAGCTCAGCACATTAAAAGTTTCTACGCCAGCAAAAAAATTTTTTTGGTTAACTGCTGCCTATCATAGCCGCAAACCAATTCGAGAGCAAACATGAAGTTCGGTTGTGCTAAATAAAACTGCATCTATCCGCTAGATTGCTAGCAGCTTCAAAATAAAGGGGCATAAGTAATTTTACATGCTATGTCATTTGAGGACACTTTCCCCTAGGTAGGTATTTGCTAAAAATAGATAAAATAAATTAAGAGTTAAAAGTAATTAGTTCTGGTAGAATTGATTAACTGGTAATTTAGAGTAACTGACAACGCAAAGTGTCAGAAAGGCAAGATATTCTCATGGTGTCTCTACGATTTCTTAGTTAAACGTCTGATTACCAACTACCAATATTTAGCTTTTAACACATATGAGCTAATTAAAAGGAAATAATTGACTGACGAAACCAACTGAAAATTTGTTTGGTAAAATTAAACTAAAAAGTTAATAAAATAATGGGAAAGTTCAATACTTACCGAAAACTGTTTGCAGAAATCGAGGCCATCAAGAATATCTGTTCTTAGGTCTTGGCTTATGGGTAAATTTTTTATTCTTTCTGCTATTCTTTCATAATTTGGTTCTAAATTATCGTCTAAGTAGCCAAGTTCCTGCATCAAACATGATATGTTCCTCGTCTTTGGGCCAAACCTGGTTGGAAAATCGTCTTGGGCATGGAAAGCCATGTCTCTCTGGAAAACATAAATGAGATAAGGTAAACAAGTAATCTTTGTCTTTTAACTTTCATCTATACCCATGTAAAAACAGACGCCAGGCTGAAAATGTATTATGGTTGCGATTTTTTATGAAAAGGGGTTCAACTGTTTATAACGCAATTTCAGATTATCTTACACATTGCAGTTTTGATAAATTCTATACTTTCTCTATACATACACCTGTGCACTTAATTTCATAAAATTAGGTAACTTTATTATTTTTAAAGTACAGAATTTGTTGAAAGTAAGAGCATATAAAAATTAAAACATATTTTACGCTAGGTTCTAAGGCCTTTAGTTTGCACTTATTAAAAAATGTATTGCCCTACAGATGGGATTCTTTCTATGATCCGCATTTTGTAAACTTAAATTACAGTAAAAAGCTCCTGGTACAACCTATGATAGAACATATAATCTTGCGTAACGGATTAGTTATAAGGACTTATGTGAATCTAGTTGTTTTTTTTTTTGGTTTTATGAGTGAACTTATTTGTTTTTGTGTTTTAATATCTCTTAAAACGTGAATAAGTAAATGTGAGTTGTGCCGTTGTGCTTAGTATGCAATCATGTGAAATGTTATAATATTATTATATACACACTAATCCTTATCCATATTATTACCGTGCTCTGTAGCACAAGGATAACCCTCTACATACTCAGCCATACAATAGATCTTATCGTGCTTGCTTCTCGCTAATTTAAAAAAAAACTGAAGCAAAGAGACATCTAGTTTCACCTCGTCTACTAAAAGCATTAATTTTGGTACTGTAGTTTCGAAGACCAGCTTGGATAAGTTCGTTATGCAGAAAAATCGATCTAGGTTTTCCGGTAACATTTTGGCTTTTCGTTTAAAAAATAGTATCTCCGAAAATGACAAAGCTATGGCAACCAAATTTGATTATTGATTATTGAAATTAATAAAGTTATAAGCATTTAATAAAAAAAATGTTTGGTGCCAGATGATTTCTATGAAAATTCACTACCATAACGCACTCGCTGCGTCCAGACTTTTTATATTTTAGGAGAGAATTCTCCACGAACAAAGCTAGTCCAAACGCCTTAAAAATAGCATAACATATAGGAAACATGATTTGGGAACGAATTTTTTTGTCTCTCGGTCTGTATGTATGTCCGTTTGTAACCATGATAATTTTAGAACGAATTGAGATAGCGTCTTCAAATTTGGTATACAGTTAGCACCCGACAAACGAATTGTTTTTGGGTAAAATCGCTCCAGGGGGTAGGAGATGAATGGTGGGTGATTTGGGAAAAATTGACAATTTTTCTTTAAAACTCCAATAATATAACTCTTTAGGGTTTGTTTATTAGAAAACTTGAAAAATTTTCCAACATCTGGTATTCTGTGCTGAAATTAAATTAGGGGTTGAATGTGTGGGGGTAGAATATCAGTGACAGAAATTTCGAAAATGTTTTTGCCAAAACGGCGTAAAAGTCTCAAAACATAGAAAACTTGATTTTGGAACGAACATTTTTTTGTCTGTCGGTCGGTCTGTGTGTCTGTTAGTAGGCGCAATAACTTTCGAACGAATCGAGATATCATCTTTAAATTTGGTATATAGTTAGCACCTGACAATGGAACGCTTCGAATTGTTTTTGGGTAAAATCGCTTAAGGGGGTAGCGAATAAATGAGGGGTGATTTTGTGAAAATTGACACTTTTTTCGTTAAAACTCGAATAATATAACGTTTCAGAAGTTTATGTGTACAGAAACATGTGGTCAAGTCATGAACCCTTAATTCATTTCATGAGAATGTACTTCTGAGTAGAGCAGGTTTTCACAGTTATGTGGAAGTTATTATTCAATTTGCAGCACTATTTAACGTTTGAAGTTAACTTTACCTATTTTAGTATGTATGTTTGGGGTAAATTTTGCAATCGACTAGGTGTTATTAAACTAGAGTTCTCAAATTTTTCATACGTGTATAAGTCTGTTAACAATGCAATATGGCTCTATAAGTCTAATATGACAGACTCCCCAAGATGACGGATGACGCTTTTCTTCACAACCGCCTTGATATTTGTATAAAATAAAAGAGCTTTACGAGCTGAATACGATAAGCTAATGACGTCATTTGAAATCCAATACGGTGGTCGCCTCGACATGGTGGACTACCATTTTCCTCACAAGCCCATTGACATGGGTATCGAATGAAAGGGTTTGACAAGTGAAATATGATAAGATATGTGACGTAATTCTAAACGTAATACGACGATCGCCCCTAGATGGCGGATTACCCTTTTCGCCATAACCCTCTTGTCGTGGGTATCAAATAAAAGGGTTTGACAAGTAGAATACGATAGGCTATGTGGAGTCATTCAAAATTCAATTTAGTGATAAATACTGACTATCAATTTATATAACAAAATAAAGCAAACACTAGTATTAAATACAGACGTATATAGACACTTTTCTCTGGCTTCACAAATGTTTGTTTTTTTCCCATTAACCGATTTTGCCTTTTACGGCATCGAAAGAAAAAATGCGAACCGGTCGCTGAGAAGAAAACGAACCTTTTGGTGTAGTAAAAAAAGAAGTATGGGAATGGCGATTTGCACCACTACCTTTCACGCCGTTTTCGCAAAGAAGTTACCAGTACCACATAGTGTAGCTTAATCTGACTACTTATACATATCTCCTTTCGCTTATAACACAAATGCATCTGACACCTATACCATTCAACAAAGCCTTTCTGTGCTTACATCTACCTTTCTTACCATCCACAAGTTCAGTGCATATTCCACTTGATATTTTATCATTATCCATATGTTCGATGTGATGAAACAGTTTTAGAACACTGTTTTGACATTTACATCTAATTAACTTTTAAACTTTGGACTCTGTCACAACTCCCAATTTGGTCTGTGTCTCATTTACTTGTTTCTTGTCTTAAATAGCACATTCCACATAGTTGGAATTAGCATGCTATGACATGACTGACTCTTCAGATATACACCCACTTCTCGCTATAGTGGCCATGGCTCCTAGGTTCTTATTATTATTATTATTATTATTATTATTATTATTATTATTATTATTATTATTATTATTATTATTATTATTATTATTATTATTATTATTATTATTATTATTATTATTATTATTATTATTATTATTATTATTATTATTATTATTATTATTATTATTATTATTATTATTATTATTAGTTTATTGGTGTATAAATTTTACAATGCATCTTACGATAAGTATGAAACTTGTGTCTGCAATTGATGCAATTTAGACATGAATATAATAGTAAACAGAAATATAGCTAAGTACTCATTGATTGTTGTTGCCCTTACTTGGTGAAACTTGTCCATACTGCATACAGACTTGGAGAATACTTCTCTGGCTTCACTGTTGGTTTTTAATGCATTGAAGAACATCCTAGAACTTCTAGAATTCGAAGGGCCACTTGCTCCAATTTTTCCTCTATTTTTTTCTTTCTTGAATCATTTAGCTAACATTTTCTTTGTTTTGTGTTTGTTAACCAATTTTTCTACTAAACAATCCGAATAACCGTTATATCTCGCCACTTTTCTTATGTATTTTAAATCGATATTAAACCTACTTTAATGGAAAACTTATCAATCTAGTTACCACGAAATTTAAAACTAGCCGTTTTTTGTGCAAACGTATGATATGAGTCGTTTGGTATGTAACTAAGCGTGGCGGTGTCCTTCCTATAGACATCGAATTCACGTTTTCTGAGTTTTGTAATACATAACTCAACTTAATTTAGCTCCTAAGCACATCATTGAAACTGTTTTAATTTATTTATATTAACTTTAAGTAACTCATTTTTATTAACAACTCTCTCTAAAGCATCTGAATTTTTTATCAGTTCAATATGAAAACGCACTCAAATCGTGTGACAATTGACAACGCGAAGATAATTTAATGTATCCATCTTTGTTTTCTCTATTTAATTTATTACAGGTCAGTAATGTCCTTTTCAGAATAGACCTAGTCAATATCTATCTTTCAAATGAAAATACATCCGGTTATACCTGAAACCGCAACCAACTCATTTATTTCAAATAGAACACCCTATGTATTATTGTATATTTGTCTTCGCCGCTAAATTTCAAGTCAACTTTTTTTTTTGAACCACCACTCTTATTTCAACCATTTCTAAGATATTCGTGAATTTCCGTTATTTCTGACTTATAATTCACTTCATAATTGTTATAAAACTTGCTAACATTATTAAATAAATATTAAGGTATTTACTCTAACGGCAATTTTTCCGAAGATACATACAAAGTGTTCATAAATTGACCTTGAACTTGGTATTCGAAAATGTCACTTCACTTAAGTTACACAAAGTTTTTCTATAAATACAGTTTGTGTAAATTTCGCCACTTATTATTATTAGTTTATAGATTATCGGACAAACGTCCCTTAAATATGATATTTCCTACTTGTGAAGGAAAAAATTGCACAATAGGGTGAAAATTAGTTCCTGGAATAGTGAACGAATCTACAATACTTGTATTTCTTCGGTATCATAATTTCAAATACCGGTATCCAAGCACTAGTGAAAATGATAAAGAACTCAGTTACCAATCAAACTTTAATATGTTATTTAAGTGTGAAAACAAACATGCTAGCTTATATAAGGTGTTAAATGTGATTGCCATTCTGTTCAAAGCACTTTAGAATTCTGTAATGAACCGCGTCATTAGTCACTTTCTTCAACTCATTGACGGGCAAACTATTTATAAATGCCATTACCCTGTTGACTAAATCATCTTCCTTATCAACAGGACGAGCATATACTTTATTTTTTATGTGGCCACCACAGGTAAATATCTATTGGAGTTAGATCCGTCGATCTTTGTGGCACTCTTCAAGGATTATTATGCCCAAACCAGCGATTTTCAAACATACGTGACAGTTCTTCATATATTAAAGTATTTTAATGCGAACCAGCCCCATTTATTTGATAGCACCACTCTCTAAAAGAGCTGAGTGGCAAACTTTCCAAAAAAGTCATTACTTACAGTAACTCTCAGTATGTGCAGATATTTTGTTGCACTGGTTAAATTTTGTTTATATATGTCATATGCGACTTTATTAGGCATTACCATTATGAAGACATTGGATCCAAAATTTACTTAAAAATGTGAATTTCGTGTGATATGAGGATCTGTATCTGCCCAGTGGTACATATTCCCTCGGTTGTATACTCCATGACGTGTGAATTTTGACTCATCTGTCCATATGATTTTGGAGAGAAAAGTCCGGTCTTCTTGGAGTTGAGTGACTATGAACTCGCAAAACTCCATACGCTTGTCATCATCGCATGAAGTTCTTGTACAAGTATGTACGAGAATGGATGATATTTATGCCTACTTAGGATCCTCTGTATTGACGACTAGCTTATTCCTAAGTCAGCGTAGGCTGCTCGTGTTGATGATTGCGAAAGTGCTGCAAGTTCTGCATATAATTGTAGGTACCATATTCGCCATGAGTATAAAATAAATCCAAAATTACTGAATTTGTATAACTATACAACTCACAACTGATTATTCACTTTTGACAAGAATACTTTCACAACAACTGTATAGTATAGTACAGGCAATAGAGGATTTTTTTCTGCACTAAACTACAGGAGTTATTTCTTTTGATAGATAGGTTCAGAATTACGTACTGAATGTAAAAACACAAAATCCTTACAAATTAGGAGGTCGGAAGTGCCGCCATTTTGAGAAAAACCGTTTCGACCTATATCTCCATAACCGTGCACTTTAGGCCAAAAATGGTAATGACCTTTATTGTAGACAGTTGCATTTCTCATCTTTTTTGTTAAATATTTTTTTTGTATCACTCACCGTTTACAACTTATACGACTATTAGCATTCATTTATTGACTTTTTTACCTATATCTTTGTTAATAATTGTTTTAAAAATAAAATACTTATAACTCAACTTTTCAATCGACAAATTTCCTAGAACTTATACTTAAAACTTTTTTTCAAAAATTATTATTAGTGCATTTTCTTTAAAAAAAATTCACTAATGAGGAGACCCCGACTTTTCAATTTTGAAAATAAAATTTGAAATAGGCGCTAATTATGCCCCCTAGAACACATATCCGGGGTCAGTTTCAATTTATATATATATTATATATATATATATATATATATATATATATATATATATATATATATATATATATATATATATATATATATATATATATATATATATATATATATATATATATATATATATATGTGTGTGTGTGTGTGTGTGTGTGTGTGTGTGTGTGTGTGTGTGTGTGTGTATCACAACGATAACTCAAAAACTAATGGGCCGATTTTAATCAAATTTGGTGAATACCTTCCTCGTGTCTCTTGTAAGTGGCTTGGATAAGTTCGTTTGCCAAGAAAATCGGCCCAGGTTTTCCCGGAAAATTTTGTGTTATCTTTAAAAAAAATTATATCTCCGGAAATAACAAAGTAAGGACAACTAAATTTGATAAGCGGTTTTATGTCATTATATGTAAATTACCTACCTAATTTATCTCTGTAGGTTCAAAGACAAAAAAGTTATAGGCATTTAAAGAAAAATAAATTGGGGTTTTCCTCAAAACGTCAAAGTTGCGAATTAAAACGTCAAAATTGGCGACATTTACGCAAAGAACTTGAAACTAATATAAGCTATGGAAAGAAAATGTCTCAAGAAGAATGTTTTACAAAGCCTGAAGTTTTAGCTTCAACCGTCATTGTCCTTCATTTTACTAAAATATTTTCAGAAAAATTTGTCGATTGAAAAGTGCAACATTTAACGCGTTATAACTTTGAAAATATTGATTTTAGAAAAAAAGTTTTAAGTAAAAATTGTAGGAAATTTGTCGATTAAAAAGTTGAGTTATACGTATTTTATTTTTTAAACAATTATTAACAAAGATATAGGTAAAAAAGTCATAAATCAATGCTAATAGTCGTATAAGTTGTAAACGGTGAGTGATACAAAAAAAAAATTATTTAACAAAAATATGAGAAATGCAATTATCTACAATAAAAGTTATTACCATTTTTGGCCTAAAGTGCACGGTTATGGAGATATAGGCCGAAACGGTTTTTCTCAAAATGGCGACACTTCCGCCCTCCTAATTTGTAAGGATTTTGTGTTTTTACATTCAGTACGTAATTCCGAACCTATCTATCAAAAAAAAATAACTCCTGTAGTTTAGTGCATTATGGACAAGAGTAACGGGCTCCTCTGCCTGTACTAGTAGCCTGACAATCAGAATCTGATATAGAAATGCCATTATTTGACAGTTTGTTCATAATTTTTCCACAGCAATCTTATCCGAAGTTTTTATTGGAGATAATAAAGTTATATTCAAAAACTAAATTAGGTAGGCACAGGTAGTAGGGAATATCATTTAAAGAAGGTACGTCCGATAATTTGTTCTCTGTGAGAAACTGGCATAGTAAAGTAATAAGTGGTGAAATTTACTCAAATACCAAATTACAGGTCAATTTATGAACAGTCGGTACATATCCTCGGAAAAAATGCCATTGGGATAGATACTTTGATGTTTTACTAAATAATGTCAACATGTTTTAGATTTATAGCAATTATCATTTGGTAGATACCGTGGTTTCTATGAAGTTCTTGATACGTCAAAAATAACGGAAATTCACAAATATCTCAGGAATGGTTGAAAATTAGCACCTGATGGTTCAGAGAAAATTCACTTGAAATTTAACGGCGAATCCAAATAATATAAAATAATAGATATGGTGTCCTATTTAAAATAAATGAGTGGGTTGCGGTTGCCGGTGTAACTGGATGTGCCACCATCTTAAATGGTTTTTCATTTGAAAGATCGAAAATCCTATTCTTATTACAAGTTCGAAAGTTTCTAACCAACGAGTTGCGTGGATCACGTATATATAAATTAATATAAATTTGAATGTACCTCGGAAATGGGTTCCAAAATCTTTAATTCGCATTTATTAGAAAAACTTTTTCAAAAAATCGAAAGTCGTTGTCTACCTACCTTTCTAAAAGCGGGAACTTGCTTATGAAAATTATTTAAAGGCCAAATACAAACTTGATACTACAATAAACTTGTGAACGTTTAGTGCATTTGGATTATCATAAAATGAAACACAGCAATTGATTATTTTTTATGCATTTATAGTCTAATTCTCGACTTAATGGTAACTTGATAATAATTATTAATGATTTATTAGGCTTAACTATTAAGACCAATAAATCATTAAAATAAGAAATCATTAAAATTGGCGGTGTATTGAGTTTTGTGCATGTGAGTGTAGTTATAAAAATAATAAAGTTTAACGAACGCCAGCCTTAAATTATTTTTTTTATCAGTTTCTACATAATTTGATGGTGTTTTGGTTGGCTTAGTTTATTAAATATAAAAGTAACTGTTAAACGCAAAATTACTTACAGAAACTCTGTTGCCGTAAAATGGCTGAGCAACAATTGGGAAATTGTATGGAGGAAAAGGCGCGGGCTGCTGAAAGCCCGAGTAGAAAGGAGATGGCGCTCCTTGAAAAGATAATTGGTTACCAAAAGCTGGATAGACTCCTTGTAAACCGCCTCCAGGAAAAGGTCTAAAAGATGACTGTGGATAAGCATACTGAAAAAAATAACCAAAATTATGATATAAAATTTATCTTTGTTTGAAATGAGATACTCTTCAGTACGTTTTTTTTTTCTGAATGTATTTTCTATACTTACAGGTCTATACGCAAATATAGCTTGATGTAATTTTTCTGTATCGAAGCCAGCTGATGGTGCTAATCCGTTGTTTTCAGGTTCTGTGCCAGCATTTTGTACTGGAGGTGGCTGAGTTGTCGTGGTGGTTATTATAGGGGGTGGATCAGGAATATTTGCCAGTGCACATTCATCACTAGCTTCTTTCATTTCTTTTCTGACGATCTTTGTTACTTCTGGACCAAAGCAGCTTTCATAAATCTGAAAATATTTGAACAATAATTAAACAACGTAGGTAGGTATTAATTTATTTTTATTTTACATACAGGCAAGCGAAATTGCACTTAAAGCTGAATATACTATAAATAATTAGTGTTAAAAAATAATAAATGGCTTTAGAAGTGTGACAGACGTATAAAAGGTTATGTAGGTAGTAGGTAGGTACTGCATGTTATAACGGCAAGAATAATAATTATCGGTACCTTATTGCATACTTTAACAATACATTTTATTTGCTTGTACGATTTAAATATTTTTAATATGGAATTGTAGGTACGTAAGTATTTATTTACATTTCGCCTTCTCTAAGCGCTTTAGAGTTTCATTAGTTTTAAAAAACATGTTCAAAATCTCCTTAATAACATTCGCCATCGTAAAAGCAAAGAAATACTTAATAATGAATGACAGAACAAGTTAGTCAAGTTTTTGTCCCATTTACAAAAATGTACATTCATAAAACAGTCCGGATGCAGAAAGCGCGTTATGGTGGCGAATTTTCATTATATGATTCATATTTTAATAAATCAAGTTTCCCGTTATACCAGAATCTTTCATTTTGGCGCTTAGTAAAGCTTCAACCAACGCAGCGCGTCCATCAAATTTAATCATAATAACTTTATGGTGTGTGCGTGCCTGCTTTCCCGAGTATGTGAATGTGTGTCCGGTGACCAGCTTTGAGAGTTAGGTTTTTCCATGAAAAATTTTAATTTTTTTCTCGAAAATGCTATATCTATGAAAATCGTTCATTTATTTTTACGAAATTTAACCCATATATTGTGATCAAACTGCAGATGCAATGTTAAAAAAGTTAGTTGTGTTGAATAACTGTAATCCAACTTTTTCTGGAATTAGTTTTTAGATAATTTGGAAAATAGAGCGAGCCATATACCTTATTGTTAAAAAGGAAATTTCTGTAATATATAACTTTATATGGAATAAACAAAGATGAATATATTAAATGGTTTTGGTTACAGTGGCTATATAAAGATAGTGTGGCCATGAGGTCGTGGCCGCCATGTTTCATCATTTTTTGTACAGGGCCTTATGTGCGAAACAGGGAAATCGAAGCATGTCTGTGTCAATCGATGCATCAGTGAGAAAAAATGGACACTGGTCACAATTAATAATGATGAAGAAATTGCTCATGTGATATTTCATTATCGGAGTGTTTTTTTTTAAATTAGAAAATGTAAAAAGCTCCTCCTCACTGTGTGATTGATAAAGGTATCATTCGGTAGCGAATAGTTAAAAATTCATAGCTCAGAAAGCCTATGCATGCTCAAACTTTTAATGAGTAGTGATCATTATTTAGTCATGAATATGTAATAATAATGTTATCTGATTTTCCTTGTCCAAGCAAATGAACTTTGCTTCTTTATGCTTCATATTATAATTGAATAGGTTTTCAATTTTGAGCAGCTAATCAATCAAATGAACTGATCTAAATATGAAGCACTGATGAACGATTCTAAGCTCAAAAACTATCACAACAAAACTTCAAACAATCTTTTTGTCATAACATTCTGTAAAATATTCATATTTGCATACATTTCCCCATGCAATTGGCAAGAATTCTGCCAAGATTCATCTTACTGATTACATTTCAGGTGATGTAAACTCTCAAACTAATATGACAATTGATATTACTGTCGATTTGAAATTTCATATATTTTCTAATTAAAAAAAACACCCCAACAATGAAATATCACATAACTCATTTCTTCACCATTATTACTTGTGACCCCTGTCCATTTTTTCTTGCTGATGCATCGACTAACACAGAAATGATTCGGTTTCCGTGTTTCCCCTATAACGCTCTGTTCAAAAAATGATGATGAAAGATGGCGTTGCTGATTCCACGTGATCGTTGACCAATCAACACTCTGACCAACGTATGGCCACACTGTCTTTATAGAATCACTGTAGTTTTGTTCAGTAACGTTTCTTAAATACATAATATCACTGCCTGTGTGACATTTCATATTGAATTGATGAAAAAAATGAGATGATATTAGCAGCTATGTGTGTGTGTTATCATGTTATATGGCAGCGGTCGTTAGACCACTCGCACATTCTTTATTAGCAGCTATGTACATGTAAGATAAATATGTTGAAATAGGCCCAGGAGACAAAGTAAATTGCCCTATGTATAGCATAGTTTATTTTAAAGATATACAGTACAATGCAATGTACCAATAAGTTTTCGCTTGTGTATGCAATTTAGTTACAGATCTATCACCTGACTTGATAAATGTATTACATTTTTAGGAATTGTCCCTATCAACATTGCTAAAATTGCAGCTTCTTCAGGACGCTTCTACTTTACAAATACTTCTCTTCACTCATGGTTTATTACTACAAAACCTATGAAATTTCGCTACTCTAACGCATTTGTTGGGTCTTGACCTTTTAAAACTTCACAAGTGGTACTGACAACTGACCCCGGTTATGGGTTCTAGGGGTTCTAGTTCGCTCTCATTAAAAAAAAATTCGCAAAGTCTCACCATCGATACCTCTCTATTAGTGAGTTTTTTAAAATAAAAATTCACTAATAAAAGGAACATATGTGTCAAATTTCAAAATCGGTAAATCATTACTTCCACATCGTCATAACGCGTGGAAGTACCGCATCGGCGACAAAAATGTTTCCTATAACGTCGTAAAGAGTATCAAAACATATATAGAAAACATGATTTGGGAACGAAATTTTTGTGTGTCTGTCTGTTTTTAGCCACGATAACTTTAGAACGAATTGATATATCGTCTTCAAATTTGGTATATAGTTAGCATTCGACAATCTAACGGTTCGGATTGTTTTTGGGTAATCTCTTTAGGGGGTAGGGGATGAATGAGGGGTGATTTGGTGAAAACTGACATTTTTTCGTTAAAGCTCGAGTAATATAACGTTTTGGGGTTTATTTGTAAGGAAACATCTAATTTCATCAATCATCTGGTATTTTGATCTGAAATTAAATTAGGGGTTGAATGTGTGGGGGTGGAATATTGTTGACAAAAATTTTGATTTTTTCCCTATAATGGCGTAAACAGTCTCAACACATATAGAAAACTTCATTAAGCAACGAAAATCTTTTTGTCTGTCGGTCGGTCCGTCGGTCTGTCGGCATGTACGTCTGTCTGATAATAGGGGCAATAACTTTCGAACGGATTGAGATATCATCTTCAAATTTGGTATGCAGTCAGCACCCGACAAAAGAACGATTCGAATTGTTTTTTGGTAAGATCGCTTCAGGCGGTAGGAGATAAATAAGGGGTGATTTGGTGAAAATTGACATTTTTTAATCAAACTCGAGTAATATAACGTTTCAAAAGTTTACCGGTACAGGAATACAAATATTTTCTTCGTGGGCAAGTTATGGGCCATTCCATGAGAATGTATTTCTGAAGAAAATAAATTATCACAGCTATGTGTAAGTCATAATTCAAATTGCAGCACTATTTTTTATCGCACCGATCTATATATCCACGTTAAGGATTGACCACCCAAGTAGGATTTTTATTTTTTGGACAATTTCTATTTGCCTTTTTGTTAGGTAGGTATTAAAAATGCGCATTCAACGTACGGGCAACTTAATGCTTGGGCTGTAATCATGGCCAACTGTGACCTTCTTATGGGGTCAAAAAAACAGACAGCCGATTCCTATTTAGAACCTTTTAAAACCTGCCTGTACGGATTTTGATTGTTCCAAACTACAGTATCGGATTCTTATTCAGAATCTTTTAGAATCTGCTTGTACTGATTTCTATTGTTCTGAAATACAGCTTCTTTGAGAAACAAATACATTTTCTTGAAAATGGTAGGTAGCAGAAAGAATCAAAGATACAATTTGTCTTTAAACTTATTGACAAAAATGAAAACACATAAAAGAAGATGTTTGCGACCTGATGGGCAACACTCTCTCAAAGAGAAGATATAAACTGGATCAGCCTGGGATGAATGGACATAGATATACATTTCAGTCATATCTAAAATGTATTTTAATTTGGTTTTACTTATAAGTTAGGTAAGGACAACCTATTAGTGAGAATTTGTGCCTAAGACAACTTTTATGTTTGTTTGAATATATGTAGTTAGAAGTTCCCATTTACTTGCTTAAAGAGTCCCCGTTCAAGTTCTCCAAGAGTTGCTATTTTTATTTATATATTGTATTTGTTTTTTGTTTGTTTATTATCTCAATAAATCTTGAAATGATAACTATTGTGACTCTTTTAAATCCAGCATGTAAATAATAATCAGTACGTTCAAAGATATAACCCAGGCTCAATAGATGAATATGTTGTTTTAGTCCCACATCTTCAATATGTGTGGAAGTTTGCATCGCCGATAAAAATTTCAAAAATTTTGTTTCGCTTAAAGGTCTAAAGAAGTGCCAAAATATATAGAAAACATGATTTGGAAACGAAGTTTTTTTTGTCTGTGTGTCTGTCTGTTTATAGCCATGATAACTTTAGAATCAATTGAGATAGTGTCTTCAAATTTGGTATATAGTTAGCATCCGACAAACAAACGGTTCGAATTGTGTTTGGGTACAATCGCCTAGGAGTAGGAGATGAATGGTGCGCGATTTGGTGAAAATTGGCAGTTTTTCGTTAAAACTCCGATAATATAACGTTGTAGGGTTTGTTTATTAGAACATTTTCAATTTCATCAAACATCTGGTATTCTGTGCCGAAATTAAATTAGGGGTAAATGTTTGGGGGTGGAATATCGGTGACATAGACTTCGAACATTTGTTTTGCTAAAACGGCGGAAAAAGTCTCAATACATAGAAAACTTTTTGTCTGTCGGTCGGTCTGTATGTCTGTTAGTAGGCGCAATAACTTTCGAACGAATTCATATATCATCTTTAAATTTGGTATCCAATTAGCACCCGATAAAGGAACGCTTCGAATTGTTTTTGGGTAAGTTCGCTTAAGGGGGTAGGGATAAATGAGGGGTCAACATTGACATTTGTTCGTTAAAACTCGAATAATATAACTTTTATGGGTAGAGATATAATAATATTTTCTTTGTGGTCAAGTCATGGACCCTAAATTTATTTCATGAGAATGTCCTTCTGAGGAGAGTAGATTATCACAGCTATGTGGAAGTTATGATTCAATTTGCAGCACTATTTTACGTGGTGTTCAAAATTGTGGCTAAGCCCCATAACTTCGAACAAAGTTTTTTTTAAAAAGGCAATTTTGTGCGCATAATAGTAAAAGAGTTGTTGCATTGACCTTGACTGTTTAATGCCGCCCTAGGTGGACCTAATTAGATTACTTGTAATGGGTACAACAACAAAATATTCGGAAACTAGAAAGCCAAAAATTGTCAATGTTATGCCGTTTGATAATATTTAAAATGTATATTTAACTTAATCACAATTACTTGTATTCAGTCTAATGATTGATAAGATTGCATTTTCTTAAGACAAATCTGTTACCACTGTTTTTATTGCTTAACTATCTAGTTTAATTTAAAGATACACTTCAGAATATGCTGATGTATTAAAAGCGGATTGTACTGGTTTAATTTTTTTATTGAAAAAGCTCTAGCGCTTGGATATAATTATGAAGAGTAACCAGCGAAGCGTGATATGTATATTAAAACGTTGTTTTATAGAAGCCATTTCTTTAACCATACCGCAAACTATTCTCCGTATTTTATGAGTGAAATAAAGTGAAATGACACTAATGCACATGAACTTGCATTGGGTAAATTAAAAATAAATTTAATGTTTTTATACATATTGTAAGATACCATTGATCCATCCAACTCGTTTGTAATTCTAGTTTAAATTAATGACATGTAACGTTTTGTTAAACTGTATAATTTAGGCAAATAAAAGTGAACTATTTACATTTAAAAAAGTCTGGATGCACCAAGTGCGTTATGGTAGTGAATTTTCATTAAAATGTTTTTAATAGCAATAAGGTCTTTCCTTAATGAAAGCAGGCATCCAATTTGGTTACCAGTATAACCTAGATAATAGAAACAATGTACCACATTTTATAAAAATAACTTTATTGTTTGAACAAGTTCAAAAATTTTCCGAAAATAAACTTAAAATGCTCCCGAAGAAACTGGTCCGATTTCCCTGATCAACGAACTTCTTCAAGCTATTTACCCACCTAACAAGATATAATTATTCACAAAATGCTTTTCGACAAAACTAATACATTTTTTTTCATGAAATGCAAACATTTTTTTTTTCACGAAAATCCGAAAACATTGTTTTACAATAACTTATTAAACATTTATTATTAATTACCAAAATTTCACAAAAGTTTTACAAACAATGATTTTTACGGTAAAGAAAAAATCTTATACGGGACGTCGCTTTTTTTTTCACGAATAATATAAACAAAAACCTCTTTGAATGCGTCATTTTTATAGGACTTTGCTATATATTGGTAAATACGCCGTATCATAATTTTTCATATTTGCCAAAAACGTGAAACAATTCGAAAACGATGACTGCTATCATTTTCTTTTAAAACGTGCATTATGATTCGATGGAAAATGCAAAAATGCATTAACATAAGAGATGTTCGATTTAAAAAAAGAAAATTTGTATCACCAACGACGTACGGGCCATCCTGTGATTGTCGAAATACTTTATAAGATGCAGCTTAACACCTTATAAGTTACGTATACAATTTTTTTCTAATAACGGCAATATTAAGCTTTAGCGTAGAAATGCGTCACCCTGTATATAGGCAAACAGATAAAAACTGAAACCAACACTTCATCTGGGTTGTAGAAGTTCTAGTTCGCGCTCATTTGAAGAAATATTTTCAAAATCCAAAAGTCGTGATCTCCTCACTAGCGAATCTTTTCTACGAAAGTTTTAAGCCATACTAAAGGACCTGTGCAGTGTTCGAAATTTGACTGTAATTCATTAAATTTTTAAGTTTGAACGTTATTGATGTTTTTTTTTGTCAAAGAGTATCTCCATAATCTCAGTGCGACTGTTTGACCACAGGGTTGTATGTGTTTGACATTTCACGCACCTATTAATTAACGGTCAGCTCAGAATGGGGGAATCCGACTGTCTAATTAAAACAAAGTATTGTTTAATCTATTTGTAACACATATTATACATACTTTATTATCTTTCTGCACTCTTTCCCCATATGAACTTTAACTTTATCTCCCCCGTGCGCACAATGTGCTTAAAAAGGGGTACAAAGTTTTTCTACACGTATTAATATATATATATATATATATATATATATATATATATATATATATATATATATATATATATATATATATATATATATATATACTCTATAACTAAAACTACTGCCAAAGGACCAGAGAAAAGTTCTATTTAAAATTAATTTTCTTTAAATATTTTAGTAAGATGAAGAACAATGATGTTTGAAGCTGAAACCTAAGGGTTTGTAAAACACACTCCTTGCGATATTTTCTCTAGATAACCCGTATTCGTTTTACGTTCTTTGCTTAAGAGTTGCGAATTTTGACGTTTCAAATCCCGACTTTGACGTTTAAAGAGGAAAAATTATAAAATTTTCAAAGTAATTTTTCTGCGATTTCTTGACCTTTCTGCGCCAAAAACAACTTAATCTTTATGTGTAATATACAATAGATTTTGTTATCCACACAAAATATTTTATTTTTGTGCATTTCTCTGGTCATCACTTGCACCCAAATTTTTTTTTCTTTGAATGCCTGTAACTTTTTTTTTTCTAACTTACAAATCTAAATTTTGGTATATAATTGACTTTTTATGCTGTGAATTCGCGTATCAAAATTGGTTGCCATATTTTTATTACTTCCGGAGATATAAAAATGTTCCGAAAGAAAACACTAAATTTTCCGGGCAAAACTGGGCCGATTTTCCTGGCTAACGAATCTAACAATTTCTAAAAGGAAGTTACTCATCAAATTTGATTGAAATCGGCCCACTATTTTTTGTGTTATCGGTGTGATATATATATATATATATATATATATATATATATATATATATATATATATATATATATATATATATATATATATATATATATATATATATATATATATATATATATATATATATATATATATATATATATATATATATAGCGATCTCCTCATTAGTGAATTTTTTTGAAGAAAATTCACTAAAAACCAAAATTAATAAATAAAAGATCTAGTGAATAAATTAATCCTAAAAGTGTATTTATGGGAGATGTATTGTTTTAAATTAAAAAAATTAACTTGCATTTAACAGTCAAAATTGCTGAAAGACATCTACTATAATAGAACATTTTGAACAGAAAACCTAATGAATGATCCAAACTCAACCATTATATTTTAATAATTATAATATACTGCTTTATTTCTTACCTTTAGCAACGCATATTTCTTGAAAACTCGGTCTTCACCAGAAAAGCTGTATACAGTCAAACACAGAGACGAGAACGTCAAAAATGTGAATATTTTAGTCATGGTGCCCACTAGAAAAAGAAACAGACTTGATTAGGCAATGCAAAATATTAAGAATGAAATAATATATCAATGAATTGAGAACAATGCGTATTTAGGCTGGTCAATAAATATGTTCATCAAACAAGGAAACATGCTAATTGCTCCAACTTCTAGTATCAAATGTCATATTTTTGTATTAAGTCGGAATTTTATTTAGATATTTTCTATGCATCGAATGTTGCATTATATGATCAAATATATTTTACCTAATAGATAGCCTATATATATATATATATATATATATATATATATATATATATATATATATATATATATATATATATATATATATATATATATATATATATATGGTTATGCAGGTGTTTTGAGAAATCAAACAACTCGTTTAAACATAAGTGCAATTAAGAGCTTAAAATATTTTATACAAATATTTTAAGCTGTTTTTTTAATTCAACGCGGTTCAACTATATGTTAAACCGAGATTACAACAAATGCTCATTGATAAACAGGCTGGGGATAAGTGACATCCCGTAAAATGCGAAATCAGTTGCAAAGAAGATATCAAGCACAGAGAAAAACCTCCTATGTATGTATTTTGTATGCAATAGCCATCTCTCGTTTTGCCACGGTTCTAGGCTTCCATAGCAGCTTCCACGCACACACAGTACCGCAAGAAGGAAGCTGTAGGAAGAAAACCAGCTAGCGAAAACAGCGACTTCCCTGGCTAATACCGCGGCAGGAATTCATTACATCACTCGCAAGACACTATTACTTTAGTCCTGCCGGGAGGTGCAGTAAGATGTTTAGCAGGAGGCACACATGGGTTTTATTCTCCTTATGGACTATTTAGTATGCCACACATGTGCTGCAACAACTTGGCTTTAAGGCAGACACTGCAGTGGAGAATAGCCCAAAGTGTCATCTCTGGTTTTGTGACGGTTCTAGGCTTCTACTACAGCTTCATGCACACACAGTACCGCAAGAAGAACGCCGCCGGAGAAGCTGTCTAGCCGGGAAAGTAGTTGTTTTCGCTCGCTGGTTTTCTTTCCACAACTTTCTTCTTACGGTACTGTGTGTGGATGGCAACTGCTGTGGAAGCCTACAACCGTCACAAAACCAGAGATGGCGCTTTGCACTATTCCCCACTGCATTGTGTGGCAGTGCTTGCCTTAAGGCCGACTTGTTGGAGCGCAGGTGTGGCATACTGAAGAGTCCATAAGTAGGACTAAACCGGTATGTGTCTGCTGATAAACATGCAATAGTTTTATCAAGTTAGTGCAACAGCAAACAATAAAATAAAGAGTGTATCGAATTTGGATCTAAAATAGAACTGCCGTGTCAATCTTTAGAAACAATCTTTTTCACTTAAAGTAATTCAAGTACTAGATGCCTTACTTTAAACTTTATGATTTCAGTTGTGCGACTTTTTTTTCTGCAAAAATGTCGTTTTTTAGCGAATTTTAACCGTAAGAAGAAGACATGAAGCATATCACGGCTTAACAACCAATTGGTTGTATACAAGCGTATTACACACATTTTTGGAACCTGTGGCGGAGACTAATTACTACATATTGGTAAAACCTACTTTACTTCAATGATGAAGCTGAAAACGTGGTTATGATAAAGTGCGTTTTATCGAAGTCTATCTATTTAACAGTGGCACTGAGAAAATTCGCTTACAATTAGGACATTATCAAGGGTCCACAGAGGCAATACTTTATAATTGAAAAAATGCATTCAAAGAAAATGTTTGAGTTACTGACAAAGCAGCACCAGCAGTTTCTCCTGTTGTTTGGTATATCCAAAATGTTGCTAAGTATAACCCACGACAAAAAGAATGGTTAGAACACATAACCTATAAAAAAATCACTACTCAAGGAAATATCTTACATTGGAAGTATAAAAATTTCTATTGACACAACAATTTAAACCAAAAAACCATTTGCTATGCTGTACATTTTAAATTTGCAAGCTCTAAAACAAGCCAATGGACGCTGAATTTCGCAACGAAATACCGTAATTTATGAAAAATGAATTTATTTACAGAAAATCACCGTTTGATATGCAATCTCCGAGTGATACAGTGATAAGATCATATTTCTTGGAGGATAACGTCCATAGTGCTGTTACATAAATGGTGAACACCATTGTGAGATGTTTAACAAGTTTTTGCTAAGTAAATTGATGCTTGTACGATATTTGGTATCAGCCGGACGATGCACTATACCACACGGCATGTGGAACAACGACTCCATTGCATATCGAATTTCGTACTTGTATTATCTTACGATTTGTTGGCACCGCCTGTATGATTGCAGGCAAAACCACTTGATCTTTTCACTTGGTATTAATTCAAAAGAAAGGTTCAGGTAATTAAACCAACAATGAATTAGCGCAAAGCAAATGTTCAACGTGTTATGAAGAAAATACTGGCAGCTTTATGTGCCAGTGACATGGAAAATTTTGCCAAATGAATGACATCGTGTAATATTAGGCGTGCCGGCCATAAATATGGCAGATATTATTTTTATGTTTGTACTCACCTACATTTTGAACATTAAAAATTATAAACAGTTTATTAGAAGTTTTGCAAAGTCAGTTAAGACAAATTGGGAGCCTATTAATATCTGTTTAACAAATGTAGCGCAACATGGAACCTTATTTAAAAACAGAGAAATGTTAAAAAAGGATATACTTGGGCCTTTGTTTTCTGAGGACTCCAAAGGTAGCAACATTCTGACGAAATCAATAATGAATAAGGTATAAATATCACAACAAAAAATAACAAACACTGTTACTAGCTATGATCTACTTTTCCTATAAAGGAGTTAAATTAAATTAAATCATTGATACAAAGCCGCATTGTAATCTCTCATGTCGGTTTGAGAAATAAATATTTTAGAGCCGTTTTTAAAGCGACAAATACCTTTAAATTATGTAATTACAAATATTTTTATCGACTCAGTAAGTCTATTTTTTCAAAAGGGCCAAATTTATATAAAACTATGCCATTACAGCGCACCTGCTACGATAAGATTTTTGAATTTAAAAATTGCATAGTTCTATGAGTGTTAAATTTTGAAACGGTGAGATTGTGTGTGTACAATTAATGGTTTGCATGGTTTTCCCTCCTAGGTAGAATTGGCATCATGGCCTTCTATTATTGAAGGGTATAGGGGAAAAGGATCAGTGTCACAAAAAGGAGTTTTCGAGAAAAACTTTTTTTTTTAATTTGACGATTCTACCATCTTTTGGAAAAATGTATTTACTTCGATAATTTTTTATTTATTGTATGCTAGTGCTAGCTTCTTTGTTGCTTACTGGCTATACAGATTTTCTTTAATGACTAAAAAAAATATTTTATTAGATGTAATACAGAATATATGGGGGAGAAGTAATGTAACATAAGTAAATGATGTACTAAAAACTAAATTTATTGGAACTAAATTCAGATGACTTTAATTTTGGGTATAAAAATGTAATACAAAAAATCGTAAATTATTATGCGAAACAACAAACAGGACGTTTCAAAAGGAAGTAATGTAATAGTAATAAAATTTTCCAAGAACTCTATTTATGCGAAGTACTGTAATTTTAGGTGCAAAACCATAGAACAACTATCGATAAATAGAGAAGTATACCAAAAACGTTCAGGATGTTTCAAAAAAATCTACTGAAATAAGCATTATTTATTCAAACGAAGAGCACATGGTTATAATTTTAGGCAAAACATATATCGCGCGAATATTATTAAAAAACATATAGCGCATTTCAGAAAGCTATACCTGTTCATCGGGAGTTTTAAGTTTATTAAACTGTTTAATTATTTGTAACCTCTCTTTTTAGGTTACTTTTTCAAATCATTTAAGCTTGGTGCAATTACAACTACCACTGTTTCATGGCTTCGTAATTTTAATGCTTTGGAATGTCCTTCATAAGCTCATATGATGCTCGCTTCTTAGCTTTAAAGGAAAAACTTTACCATCCTCACCACTCATTGTGAAATATTTTTTACGCAAGGGCGAGGAAAAACAATACACGGCTGTCGATTGTATGGCCAACGTCAAACTTATTATTTTGCAATAAATTCAGACAGCGCGATTGGCAAACAAAGTATGCTCAATTTAGATATTTAAGGACACTCATCATTTTTCCCCAGGCGGCTGCGACGTTAATGTTTTTTCCTCCGCACGATATAATTGAAATTCGCTATATCTTGCAACATTCGTCGTTCTCGCCCGGTTTTAATATTTGACCAGATTCTTACGGCATTTTGCCCCATTTTCGCGTTCTTATTTCAAATTTAATTTGTTAGACAATCACATTTTATCTCGTGTACCCTTCGTATACTCTATTATGATCTTGAGTACATTTATATCAAAGGCCAACAAAACGATGTTAAAAAATTACAGATAGGAAGTAGATTGGTAAAAATTTGTAGGTGCGTAATTGGACACTACACACAAACAAACAAAAATAACTTAATTATCCACTTCACTTCCGAATGCAAGAAAGATTGTATTAAAGGTTTAACTCTACTTAAAATTATAATACGTCGTATTATGTTGTAATTTTAAAATTCAATATCTATTCAAATAATGACACGAAAAAAAGGCATAATACGCCATCCGATTAAATTTTTTATATTATAATTAATAATGGAAACAACTGCATACTAACTTTCATTTCAAAGATGATTTTAAATTAGCATATTTTATTTACTTTGAAATTACTGAATTAGAAAATGTTACGATTATTCATATCCACTATTATAATAATTTTGTATCTAATTACTTTATTGATAGAAACAAAGTTTATAAGTATATTGTTTAGATGTATGTAGACTCACCTGTCAACGGTACTTTCTGATTTGATTCAGGTTTAAAATAAGCAAGCGCAATTAATGTTTGACCGTTTCATTCATAAAAGTTTGTTTGTATACAAATTATTTATTTTTTCCGGTCTGTGTAGCAATTTTCAGAATTTGTTTATGTAAGAATCAACACTGCTAATTGTTTTAATTTTGTAACCCTGGTACGCATATTTAAATTGTGTAATACCTTAGATAATATTATATTTGGTTTTTGAAATATTATATATGCTAAATTCTATAGAACGCTGGGAAGATAGATAGATAGAACAGATAGAGGTACTTTCGGAGGTTGGGTTTATGCAAATTACATCTGCCATATTGCCATAGTATGCGGCGTGCGGTCCATGTCAGCACTGCTTCCCCTAAATATTTCTAGTGAAATTGTATTTTGTATTGCTTTTAAATTAGATTTTCCATTTATCAAGTTTAAGTCTAGTTGTAGGCATATATATATATATATATATATATATATATATATATATATATATATATATATATATATATATATATATATATATATATATATATATATATATATATATATATAGGGCCTCTATAGTCCGAAATGACGTTATATGTAAAAAATGTAAGAGTCAAATTATTTAGGTTTTAGCAAATTTTCATCAAAGAGATTCGCCATTATCGAAATCACGACTTTCCATCTAACAAAGAATTTTTCAAATGAACGCGGCGATTTACAGCCTCTAAAATGCATACCCATATTATTTAGGGGTCAGTCAAAATTTTTATGTATAGCACACTGTAAAATTCTGTATTATATATATATATATATATATATATATATATATATATATATATATATATATATATATATATAATACAGAATTTTACAGTGTGCTATACATAAAAATTTTGACTGACCCCTAAATAATATGGGTATGCATTTTAGAGGCTGTAAATCGCCGCGTTCATTTGAAAAATTCTTTGTATATATATATATATGTTTCCACGGTGATAGGTTGTTTGAGGAATACCTGGTGGTGGAATCGCGTTAAGGAAATGTGAAAGGAAAGGAACTATAAGGCCCCAATCTGCCCACTCTGATGGATAGGGGTAAGTTGAGCTGCTGTAGTTATAAGTACACTTGGAGAACACCCAAATCACCACAACACATATTTCAGAGACCTTACGATCGTTTCGTTGACCAAGTCAACATCTTCAGAGGAAGAAAAATTCTAACATAAAAAACTAGATCCCGTATATTTATATCGCGTCAAGAAAACGAACTAGTCCGAATGAAAGTTGTCGTCCAAGAACGATCGTTTGTTTATTGCGCAGTGAAACAGGTCGGAGACCTGCTTTAATCTTTTGGTCGACAAATTTATGACCCTTATCTAATATAGGTTTAAAAAGGACCGGCGTTCTTTAAAGAAACAGCACGTTTCCTTTCGATCTAGAACTTTACAATGTGGATATTGGTTTATGCCGATAAAGACATCTGCTGAGATAAACAACATAAACTCAAATCATATCTTTTAAAATTAGAAAAATAAAACCCAGATGTCTGTCTCACCGTGTTACCTTCAACAAAGGAAAAATAGTTCAACTAAAATACTACACAAAAACTAAATATTGATTTTAATTCTACGTGAAAATATTTATATTGACTACATAGATACAAAAACCGAAACCGAACAGGTATTTAAATCAAGACATAGTGATTAGTATATGTATAAACCGGTCGAGTTATTGACCATAATTTATTATTCTACCAGACTAATTATGAGTATTTAAGCGGTTAAATGCAAAGAGCAAACAATGAGCTGGAAATTACAGGTGGCGCACGGTTTAATGAAGTTTTGTTCTTAATAGACCTTAATATAAAAATACTTTCTAATGAATCAAGCATAGTTTGATGTCTGACATTTTTGACAAGTTTCAGATTTTCTTTGTCAATGTGGTGGTTATTATCCCACATATGTTGTGCCACACAAGATTTGTCTACCGTACCATATCGTAACTGTGCGAGATGTTCACGAAATCTGGTGGCTATGTTTCTCCTAGTTTGGCCCACGTATTTAAGATCACAATCTTTGCAACTAATCTCATAAATTCCGGACATTTCAGTGACTTTGTCTTTGTCTTTCGTATTACCCAACAAATTTTTTAAATTACTTTTCGTCGAAAACGTCAAATGTAAATCGGCTTTCTTAAAAATACTTTCCAAACCCTTTGTGATTCGTGGTTCATAAGGTAAACATACAAATTTTTTCTCGATTTTATCATTCTTAAATGTCGTACATTCAGATATCAACTTCTTTGTTCTGTGTTTGTTAACTAATTTGTCTATTAAACCATCCGAGTAACCGTTATATCTCGCCACATGTTTTATGTATTTTAATTCTGTATTAAATCTATTTTTACTCAACGGAAAATTTATCAATCTATTTACTAAGAAATTGAAACTAGCCGTTTTTTGTGCAAACGTATGGTGTGAGTCATTAGGAATATAATTAATAGTAGCCGTTTCCTTCCTATAGACATCAAATTCAAGCGAGCCTTTATTTTTATTTTTAATAACTAGTACATCTAGGAACGAAAGTTTATTGTTAATTTCTATTTCGTGGGTAAATTTTATTGAATCAAATTGACTATTTAGTTTTTCAGTAAATTCTTCTACCTTACATGTATTTGTGTCAAACACTGCAAAAATATCATCGACATAACGCAACCAAACTCTAGGGAAATACCCACTTTTATTTTTTAAATCCGTCTCAAATCTGCTCATAAACAAATCTGCAATAAAAGGCGATAATGGATTGCCCATAGCTGTGCCTTCAGTTTGTTCAAAGAACTCATTGTTAAATTGGAAAATATTTTGTTTTATACAAATGCTAGTTAGAGTTAAATATTCTTTGCAGACGTCTTGACTTATATTGTTCAATTTTAATAATTCTTCCAAATACTCCAACGTTTGTTTTGTGGGTACACTAGGAAATAATGACGTCACGTCGAATGACATCAAAATCTCTCCTTCCAATAATTTAACATCTTTAATTTTATCAATAAAATCAAGGGAATTTAGCACCGAACAACTTTTCTGTTTAATAGGTAGTCTTTTAAACTCGTTTGACAACCACTTTGCCAAGTTATATGTTGGAGAATCTATAGCCGAAATGATAGGCCTCATTAATTTTCCCGGTTTATGGATTTTCGGGAGACAATATTTTTTAGGGACTTTCGGATTAGAAACTTGTAAACGTGTTCTTAAATCCTTTGTTATGAGATTTGGACATTTTTTTAAACTGTTTTTAACTTCGTTAATCATTCTTGGTAACGCATTTTTATCTAATTTTCTATACGGCCCTGACTCTATTGCATTACTCACTCGCTCTTTATAATCACTTTGGTCCATTATCACAACTTTATTGCCTTTATCCGCCTTAATATAAAAACATTCCTTTTCTCGCAATTGTTTAACTATTTTCATTTGATTATAATTTTTGTTTTTTGTAGGATTGTTTTCTTTTAGATTTTTAGATATTTTCTTTTTACATGCTTCACGAATAAAGTTTTTTGAAGAATCCGGTAATTTTTTAATTCCCGTTTCTATACTGGCAACGACATCTAAAAGTACTTCTTTTTGTGACTGTAATCCGAATTTTAACCCTCTGTTTAAGAGGTCCATCTCATTTTTGTTAAACGACTGCGAAGAAAGATTTTCTACAAGGTCAATTTTCCGAGGAACTGATTTTTCAATTTTAATCTGATCCTTTACAAGTTTTTTTAGTTTTTTATTCTGGATATTGATTTTCTTAATTAACTTAGCGTTTATAACTACAAACATGTTCCTCTGAAAATTGCACCATTCATCATACTCTACGTTACCTAAATTAAATGTTAACTTTTTAAACAAACTATAAGCTTGTATTTCTAATTCACTACGTTTCGAGTAAAGATATTGCCTTTCTAAATCTAACCATTTTTGCTTAGCACACTTTAAAACTTTTTGACCAACTTTTGTGTTGTTAGAAATTTTAACATTAACATTTCGTGAACATCTCGCACAGTTACGATATGGTACGGTAGACAAATCTTGTGTGGCACAACATATGTGGGATAATAACCACCACATTGACAAAGAAAATCTGAAACTTGTCAAAAATGTCAGACATCGAACTATGCTTGATTCATTAGAAAGTATTTTTATATTAAGGTCTATTAAGAACAAAACTTCATTAAACCGTGCGCCACCTGTAATTTCCAGCTCATTGTTTGCTCTTTGCATTTAACCGCTTAAATACTCATAATTAGTCTGGTAGAATAATAAATTATGGTCAATAACTCGACCGGTTTATACATATACTAATCACTATGTCTTGATTTAAATACCTGTTCGGTTTCGGTTTTTGTATCTATGTAGTCAATATAAATATTTTCACGTAGAATTAAAATCAATATTTAGTTTTTGTGTAGTATTTTAGTTGAACTATTTTTCCTTTGTTGAAGGTAACACGGTGAGACAGACATCTGGGTTTTATTTTTCTAATTTTAAAAGATATGATTTGAGTTTATGTTGTTTATCTCAGCAGATGTCTTTATCGGCATAAACCAATATCCACATTGTAAAGTTCTAGATCGAAAGGAAACGTGCTGTTTCTTTAAAGAACGCCGGTCCTTTTTAAACCTATATTAGATAAGGGTCATAAATTTGTCGACCAAAAGATTAAAGCAGGTCTCCGACCTGTTTCACTGCGCAATAAACAAACGATCGTTCTTGGACGACAACTTTCATTCGGACTAGTTCGTTTTCTTGACGCGATATAAATATACGGGATCTAGTTTTTTATGTTAGAATTTTTCTTCCTCTGAAGATGTTGACTTGGTCAACGAAACGATCGTAAGGTCTCTGAAATATGTGTTGTGGTGATTTGGGTGTTCTCCAAGTGTACTTATTAGTGCTCATCACAGGTTCCAGTTTTCACATACTGCTGTAGTTAGTTGAGCAGTTTTAACTAGATTCCAAGGTCTCGATTGGCGTACTCCCCAGATCTGGCTGTAAATCATCACCAATTCTCTAAGTGTGTTCAACACTAAGCCTGAGAGACAGCAAATCATTTTTAGTTATAGCGTTTACTCTGAGACTAGAGACGATTAAGGCCCAGTATTCGAAATATAACAACCGAAGCTACCCTTGCCCACTCAACTTTAAGGAATAGGCATTTAGCTATAGAGTTATTTCCCTTTCATATTGCCTTACACCATTGAAAATAGCTCTAAAGCGTCGAGTTTAAAAAAATTCTCGGCACGGTTCAAAGCGAGAACCAAGTACTACGCTCTCTCTCCCTCCCTTCCCCTCTCTCTCTCTCTCTCTATATATATATATATATATATATATATATATATATATATATATATATATATATATATATATATATATATATATATATATATATATATATATATATATATATATATATATATATATATATATATATATATATATTTACAATGAAACCTCTGGCTACATTCACCTCCAACATTTTTAACAGTGTCATTTATAAATAAATGTGGTTTTAATATCAAAGGCAAGGAGGTTGTAGATTTATATTATTAACCCTCATTTGTTACATACATTTTACCGTTATTTTTATAACTATTATATATCAATTTCCTATTAGTGGATTTAATTAATTTAGTGAATTTTCGTAGAAAAAATTCACTAACAGGGAGATCTCGACTTTTGAATTTTGAAAAAAAAAATTTCAAATGAGCGCGAATTAGGAACTCTAGAACCCGTAACCGGGGTCACTTTCAATTTTTATATGTTATATATATATATATATATATATATATATATATATATATATATATATATATATATATATATATATATATATATATATATGTATATATATTTATATAGATATGTATCACACCAATGACTCATAAAGAAATGAGCCGATTTTGATAAAATTTGGCGTGTACCTTCCTCTTGTAAGTGGCCTTGACAAGTTCGTTAGCCAGGAAAATCTAACCAGGTTTTCCGAGAAATTTTGGGGTTTTCTTTCGGAAAAAATTCATATTTCCAAAAATTGAAAAACTGTGGTAACGAAATTTGATATGTAGGCGTATGATATTAAAAGGAAACTATATACCAAAATATAGATTTCTATGTTAGAAGAAAAGAAAGTTATAAAAAATATTTGTGCCAGATCATTTCCATGAAAATCGGTTCAGACTTTTTTAATATCAAGTTCTTTGCATAAATTTTTGTAAACAGAAGATGGTTTCTTTCAGTCCCCTAGCGGTGCCTCACCGGATTTATTGACAGCTAATTTGAATTTCGTAATATCTATTTAAACGGCTCTAATTTATCATCAATATCTATTGAGATAAAAAAATTAAAAACACTTCTTTTGTTTATGTCAGCTATAACGCTTCGGCGTTTATAATTTGTGTTTAAAAGTATGTTACTTATTTTATTGCAAATCAATTTGTCAGTGGAGCCTCGGTGGTCCAGGAGTAAGAACGTTTGCCTCTGAACCGAAGGGTACTGGGTTCGACTCCCAGTGTTCCCCTTTCACATTTCAGTACAAACTGTAATAAATTAACATCAACCGAGGTTCAGGCATTGCATTTGAGTAAATTGAATGTCTGCACGTTCCGCTCTTCGGACGGGGCGTAAAGCCGACGGTCCCGTGTCCATGCGTTGTTGGACACGTTAAAGATCCCTACTCTTCTTACAGAAAGGCAGGGGTTCGGCAAATTTTCCAGGATAGTGACGTGAGACCGCTCCCTGGCGTCGGTGATTGGCCATAGTCGCGGAAATAGGCCGACGTTAAGTTTAAACATAAAAAAATTAACGATTTGTCAACTTTTGACGAAAAATGATAATGGCGTAAAATTCCGTGTAGCTCTCTCGCAATTTTTTTATAGGTTCTCTTTTGCGAAAAATATGTTTCAGACATACCCGCAAGATAAAATAATGACTCGCAGTTGAAAGACTTTTATGTAAAAATCATTTGTAGTGAAGACAATTCTTTTTTAGCAACCAATTTGAGTAAAATTAAAACAGTTAAATTGGATGCAATTTTAAAGTTATTGTTAAACGTAAGTAAATGGTGATCCAATAAAAATATTATAGTTTTGTGAACACACAGATGTGCATATTAAATATGTTATAATACGCGAAAGTATATTATTAATTTAAAAAACAATGTTTAGTTAATAAACTGAAACCTTTAAACAAGTTAAAAAGTATTTTTCTTAAAAAATTCAAATTTGATAATTCACCTGACCAGACCCTCAAAACAAGTTTTGTTGGTGTTACAAACTTGTCACCTATGCAACTCTTGGCGACACCACACACAAGACGATTTTCAATATTCGATGCTTTCTTTCTAAAATTCAAATCGCAACTGAAATGGAACACAAAGCTAGAAAAGCAATAGAATGGCAAATATAAACTCAACTTAGACTGGGATTTTCAGATTTCCGAGCAGTCATAAAAATATGCAAAGCATACCCACTAAATTTATCAACAGGCACGTAGGTAAGTTTATCAACAAGTGCAAAGAGTATACCCCTTTCCAAATACAAGTGTCTTGAACATAAAACTATTTATACAGGTGTATCAAAAAAGTTTGGTCACAGCAAGTGCCTTATGGAAGGGAATTATCATATAAATTTCAAATGCTTTTAACTAAATAACCATTAACTTAAAAAGCCCAATCTTTGTATGTGGTACCTAAAGGACCTACAAAGTGGGGCACAGGATTTAAATGTTTTTGAAGTAAGCATAAAGGTCTTGATTTTTGGTTTAAAAATTTTATTGGTAACATTACATTCGTACGAACATGGTCATTCCAATGGATGTTAAATATACGGCGAACCTCGTGATGAACCCCAATCACCGGCTCGTCGTTTGGACCAATACTTTTATACGCAAGTACACTACACGATGTTCAAGCGTCCACGGCTCCATGTTGGCGACTAAAAGTAAAATCACATCATAATTATTATGCTGTGATGAAATGCTATGAACTATGAAATGAACAAAGGAATGGAATACTACCTGCTGCATGACACTATCACAGCATAATAAACAGTTTATTATGCTGTGACACTATCTTCCCAAATGGCCGAGTTCAAGCAATTCCACTATTAATGAGCTAATTCTCAGCATTTTCGGTGATGTTTATTTTGTTAAAGTAATATTAATCAGAAAATTATTGTCAGAATTATGACAGTGGTCATGCAAACATGAAGGCTGATATTAAATTCATTTCCAATAATAGAAATAGAGGGACTATCTTCGCCTGTTATTAACTTCATGTTCTAAAAGCATATAAGTTTTAATCCAAAATGATTAAAACATGATTGGTATTTTTAGATACACCTGGTATACGCAACCAAAAAGTTGACTAATTTGCGGAACACAGAAAATATGACAAAATACTTTAGACCGGAAATTCCAACCCTCAACCAGAAATTAAAGGTGTGAATGAAATACGTGCCTATTTTAAGAAAATAAACGTACAAACTGCAACCAATCGTGTTAAAGGAAGATTAAGGTGTGAAGCAATACAAATTGAAAACAAGACATATCTACTGAATCTTCATACATATTACAGGGAATCTATATATATATATATATATATATATATATATATATATATATATATATATATATATATATATATATATATATATATATATGTGTGTGTATATATATATATATATATATATATATATATATATATATATATATATATATATATATATATATATATATATATATATATATATATATATATATATATATATATATATATATATATATATATATATATATATATATATATATATATATGCGGGGCCATTATGGATTAAGTCCTATATAAGTGGATTAGTTTTTAAATGGCTGCTCATTCAGTTATACCGGAAATTACCATCAACTCTGTGATTTTAAATAGAACACCCTACATATTATTACAGTTTTGAATTGCACGTAAAATTCTAGTCTAAATTGATATGATACATTACTGGTAAAAAAAACAAGATTGTTGTGTTATTCAAGCTTCTTCAAAAAAAATTTACGGATGAAGTCTGTTAAAAAAATCTGTATCCCGGCAATTTAGGAGCAAACCATTTTACTAATTGGTACATACAAACAGTTAATAGTGTTATTTCGAGATATCAAATCAGATTTTCATTTCTTAACATAGACTATTCGCAAATTGTACACTGTTCTTAAAAACTTGGAACTACATTAAGTCACAATTTTTTAAATGACACACCCTGTGTGTTATCACGTCATGTCTCCTAGATTAAAAGACCTTTCCAGCAGTATATACTTTTCTATACCTATATCTTCTAGTTTTGATGATATTTAAGGTTCTAGCTGAAACTGAATTCGCGTATTTATAATTTTAAGTGTTTAGTAGTGGTAAGTAGTAAAGTTTAGTAGTAAAAATAATTTTTAGTGTTTTGCATAGTAGCCTATTGAAATGACGGCTACTGACATGAGTGTCTAGTACAGTTGTTATAATAGCTTATAAACGAGTGGGTTTTCAATATGTTTGACGGTTATAGATTGTTGCAAAATAAGTGCCTCGTAAGTACTTTTCAATTGAATTCTGAGCATTATGGAAAATTATAGCCAATATTCAAATACAAAGATTCTGAACTTGTTTTATTTGCATGGAGAATGTGGTAAGATAGCAGAAAGAACTTCTCGATTATTCAATGAAAGGTATCTTTAGTTGCCCCAAACGAACGTTACAAAATTTAAAAGAATATAGTCAAATCTTATACGATATGGAAAGACGAGCAGTGTAAAAATACACAATAAACCAATTACAGATACAGAAGATAATGAAGTAAGCGTACTGACCTGTCATAATGCTAATCCTCATAGTTCAATGATATCTGCTTCACAAATCCTAGGAATATCCTTTTTCTCAGTATAAAGAATTCTGAAGAATCATCAAATGCATAACTACTCTTTCACAACAGTTCCAGCACGCCAAGAAGGGGATGATATGAGACAGATTGATTTCTGTGAAAGATTTTTGGTTTAGAACCCAGAAGATTCGCATTGGCCACAAAAGATTATCTGAATCGATGAGCCTAAATTTTCCCGAGAAGGCATCATTAATAGAAGAAATGGGCACTACTGGGCTGCAGAAAACCACACTGGAAACGAGAAGCCAACTTTCAATACGGTTTTAGTTTTAACGTGTTTGCTATTGTCATGAATAATTGAGTACTTTATGCGGTGTATAATGAAAACTTAACGTCGGAGAGATACAGTTATGTTCTAAAAGAAGTTGTATCCGACTTTTTGGACGAGTTACATTTGAACGTCTATCGCAATTGCTGGTATCAAATGGATAGTGCTCCAACACCCCCTTCTGGATAGGTTCATTACGAAGTAACGAGTATGTGCGAGGATCGTTGGATTAGACATAATGGTCCATGGTCGTGACCCCCACGATCAAACGACCTGACACTACTTGGATTTTACTTGTGGGGTTATATTAAAACTAAAGTGTATGCTACTCCAGTCCATACCAGAAAGGAACTCGTAGAAAGAGTGAGAACTGCTTTTGCAGAGCTAGATGGAACCCATGTTAGGAACGCTACAGCCAAAGGGGTTCTTTCAAGAACCATTCGATGCCTGGAGCAGAACGGAAGTCACATATAACATTTACAAACATTGTGTTGTTATTTATAAATTATTTATAAGTTAGTTATAGCTTTAATTCGTTAACTTGCTTAGATTCTTGTACCTGTAATTGGTTTATTGTGGATTTTTACAGTGCTTGTCGCTCCATAGCGTATACAATTTGACTCCTTTTTTTTTTTAAAATCTTGTTAGGTTCATTCGGGGCAAATGAGGATATCTTTCACTGAATCATCGACAAGTTCTTTCTGATATCTTACCACAATCTCCATGCAAATAAAACAAGTATTTGAATTCCATAGTTTTCCATGATACTCAGAATTCAATTGAAGAGTAGGTATGTACTTATTTTGCAACAATCTATAACCGCAGTAGATAGGGAGTCACCTGGGCCCACCCCCTCCACTTTTTCTGCGCATGCGCGAGTCATGCGCATGCGCTGACCTGTGACAGTTGACAGCTGACCTGTCAGTGTTGACAGGTGTCAAATGTCACTGACCTGACAGCTGTCAGCTGTCAGACCTGTCAGATGTCAGATCTGACCTGTCAAATGTCAGATGACGTCACAAGCATTCCAAGATGGCTGACCTGTGTCCATAGACAGCCGCAACCCGGGTTTCTATGGAACTGTCAGATGACGTCAGATGTTCCAAGATGGCAACCCCTGTCCATAGACAGCCGCAACCCGGGTTAGGTATTAACTGTCTTATGTCTGACCTGAGATGACGTCAAATGCCCTAAGATGGCAGCATGTCATGATGTTCCATAGATATCTACAACTCCAGGTTAGGTATTAACTGTCTTATGTCTGACCTGTGATGACGTCACAAGCGTTCCAAGATGTCTGACCTGTGTGTCCATAGATATCTACAAGTCAGGTCTCCATGTATGTGTTTGTCGAATACCAGCTGTCTGATTGTTTATTAAGGTTATGTTCGTATACAGACTGATTACCAAGCATCTGTTTGTTTATTAAGGTTATGTATTTGTTTATTAAGGTTATGTTCACACACACGTGTTGATTACCAATCATCTGTTTGTTTGTTAAGGTTATGTATTTGTTTATTAAGGTTATGTTTGTATTTGTTTATTAAGGTTATGTTCACACACGTGTTGATTACCAATCATCTGATTGTTTAGTAAGGTTATGTTTGTATTTGTTATTTGAATGCAAACAGACATGATAATACAAGAGTGTACTTACATACAACAAGAGACGTCATCCTTGTTTCACAGCTTAATACACACACACTACTGAACAGGTGTCTTCTGTGTTAAGGAAACAGACAGACAGACAGACAGACAACTGATTACCATTGTTGGAGCTTGTACATGCTGTTTGAAAGGATATAACACACGTCATGACAGTTCAAAGTCTTTGCTTAGACTGACAGATGCATGTGTATTTGAAAGAAAAGCATTCGCCTGAAATTAGATTTGAACCCACGAACCTCGAATCAGCCATAGACAGCTTTCTCAGATACTATCGCTAAACCAATAGCTCCACAGACGCACACGTTAAAAGTTTGTTCGCAGTTGTATATATAAAAAACAAAACCAGTTGTTGTTTACATATGAGGTTAGGTGTTCGTATACATGTTGATTACCAATCATCTGATTGTTTAGTAAGGTTATGTTTGTATTTGTTATTTGAATACAAACAGACATAATAATAAGAGTGTACTTACATACAGCAAGAGACGTCATCCTTGTTTCACGACTTAACACATACTGAACAAGTGTCTCTCTTGTATTGAGGAAACAAACTGATGTAAGAGAGAGAGAGGCCTTACAAAGGATAAACAACGTTTTACAGTTGTTAACCTTGATCCTGTTTGAGCTTGTCTGTGTATCTGTTTAATATACGCAAGAGAGAGGCCCACTTAGGGTAAACAACGTTTTACAGTTGTTAACCTTGGCGAATGTTATCTTGTGTTATATCTTTTGGATGACATCACCCCTGCAGTCGTGTTTGAGCTTGTCTAGAATACAAGGGTATCGGAATACTGATACCCTAAATATTTCAACCGAGGGAGCCCACTTAGAGTTATCGTCAGGGAGCCGGACTACTGTCAGGATATTATTGCTTTACGACATACTTTTTAATTGTATTACAAAATAAAAACACAGTAATTTTAACAAAGACTTTTATTTGATTCTAAGTACAAGTATGTAAACTCTTGGAATACATTTATAGAATTATTAACATTAGATGGTTCAGTGTTGCGTTGGTGCTGTTGTTGTTGTTGTCGTTGGTGTCTCTTCATGGCTGTGGGGTTTACTAGGTGATAACACTAGCTTCTTTTAGTTCTTCCAAGATTGACTGAATTTCGTTGTTATGAGCATTATTACCTGCAACTTGGGAAGCCACTAAAAGTCTAAGTCTGTCAACCAACTCGTTTATGTCATTCCAATACACATAGGCTATTTGTTTGTTATTTTGTATCATATAGTTGTTGGTGCTGATGTTGTTGTTAGGGCTCATGCCGTTGCTATCGCTGCTCTTATCACTCTGAGTTTTAAGTTCAGTCTTTTGTTTTTTGTTAAGATGTCTGTCGTTGCTGTCGTCATCGTCTTCCTCGTAGGTGTAACCAAAACCTTGAGGTGTTGAGGATCTACGACCTCGTGGATTTATCACTGGTTTTATTAGAGTCAGATACTTTTCAGAGGAACAACCCTTGGTTCGGGCGTTAGGATCATAGTTCATTTTATAAACACTAGTTGCTTCTAGAATATCTCTATAGTGTTGAAGATCGTCATAAGTATACCCCCGGGGTCTTTTCATAAATAACAATTCTAGCAAACCTTGTGTTTGCGGGTATCTCCTTTGGCCCAGTTGAATCTCAGCATCGGTAAAGTCTAAGTGTTTGTTACCAAGACTCCAGCTACCGGTATCTTTAGCGTAGCGGGCACCATACGTTTGATCAATGGTACCGAGCCTTGGTGGTTCAGTAAAATACTTGTCTACATAATATCGAACTCGGTCAGGATATTGCTCCAAAAATTCTTGATATGCAGGGTTGGTTGTGACAGTTTGTAGGTCGGCCTCAAGCTCTTCAAATGTTGGGATATCCTCATCGGAACTTGTCTCCTCAGCCTCTTCCCTTGGTTCAGCTTCAAAAACTTCATGGTCTTTAAGGAACTGTACTTGGGGTTTCGTTTCTGGTATATCGACTTCGTCTTTGATTTGTTCAGCCTTTGGTTGTTGCTGGGGCTGCTGCTGCTGCAGTGCTGCTGTGTTTTTAGATATTTCACTTAGGGGCTCAACAAGTGGTTTATATAAACGTTGCAGAGCATCATCATTCTCAGCTCTGTTAAGTTTAAGCATTAAATGTTTTTTTCGAATATTGTCAGCAAGTTGTAAAATCCTTTTCTTAACTTTTCGCTCTTCCTTACCCAACACTTCCATTGTGCTACAACTGTTTGGTGTTACCAGCCGGTCTAATCATTTGTTTGAGCGATACAGGTTGTGTGGTGGTTTAACATATACTGACTCCGTCACGGTACATGCCTTCTTATTTATCACGATATCCGTCTGTCTTGTTAGACAGCTGTGTTAGACAGCTGTGTTAGACAGCTGTGTGTTAGACAGCTGTGTGTTAGATAGCTGTGTGTTAGACAGCTGTCTGTTAGACAGCTGTGTGTTAGACAGCTGTGTGTTAGACAGCTGTGTGTTAGACAGCTGTGTGTTAGACAGCTGTGTGTTAGACAGCTGTGTGTTAGAAAGCTGTGTGTTAGACAGCTGTGTGTTAGACAGCTGTGTGTTAGACAGCTGTGTGTTAGACAGCTGTGTGTTAGACAGCTGTATGACAGCTGTATGACAGCTGTGTGTTAGACAGCTGTGTTAGACACCTGTATGACAGCTGTGTTAGACACCTGTGTTAGACAGCTGACTGTCCTGTCTATCATTGTTAGAATAATATATATCTATCGAATCCTTTTCTATATCGACCTTTGTGTACATCGTTTTCCTTCACAATCACCAACACACCATACTTATTATCTTTCCAGCATTGGTAGCAGATAGTTTTAAATTGTTTAAAGTCCATATCGGTGGTCACATGATCGTCGTACACATGTTTTAAATTGGTTTCATCTTGCTTGAATAACACAATAACATTGGTGTTGTCACGTACCAGATGTTTGGGTATTCGTGTATATGTTTGACAGAGATAGAATGAATCAATATTCTTATGTCTGCCCATACTGAAGTATGCTCTTATTTTATCTTGTTTGTCACAAGCTACATCGTCAAATATAAACACAGAGTTGTCCTTGGCATCTTCCGGATCTAATATTTCATCGTTTTCTCGATAAGGATAGTAACCAACACCTTTTGTGGCATTCATCACCTCCTTTAACATCTTGTATTTCGGTTGATACAGAGACTTTGAATACACATACACGTTATCAAATTTTAAACCGTTTGCTTCAAACAACAAACTCAGCATGACATTAGTTTTACCACACCCACTCGGACCACATATGATACAGCGAACGGTGTTTGGAAAGAGAGGACCATGCCTCAGTTGTTGTTGAGCTGTGTCCGTAACAACATCGTCTATATTTGTAATGGGTAAGGCAGAAGCGTGTTTGCTGGTACGCATCTTAACTTAAACTAAACTATATTTTATTTGGGTGTGTATATATATATGAATGCAAGTGAGACACCCAGTCAGTATGCATGTTGGTGTCACAGAGTGAGGGTTGTTATTAACAAAGACAGATACAGGTTTTGCTGAAACGTTGCGGGGGGCGTTACAAACACCATGAAAGTTAACAGAAAACTTGATGAGGGGTTTTATGTAATCAACTCGAAGCCAAAGAAGAAGGTTCCCTTTAAAAACATACTAAGTCTGATTGAGGAAGTTATAAAAGATAGAAATCTTATTCCAACAGCGAACGCCGTATTTGATATAGCTCATACAATCGTTAGAAACATTGGTGGACGTAACAATGTGCAGAAACCTCGAGTTATTCCAATACCTAAAAGTGGAGGCTTCCTTCCGCTGTTGCCTCTGATATTTGGTGGGCTGTCAGCACTAGGAGCTCTGGGTGGTGGTGCTGCAGGTATTGCCAAAGCCGTGAACGATGCCAAGTCTGCGAAACAGAAACTGGAGGAGGAAGAACGGCACAACAAAACAATGGAAGCCATCGCGATGGGTAGGAGAGGGAGTGGCTTGAAATTTAAGCCAAAATGCAAGAGACTGGGCAAAGGCATGTATCTCAAGAAACAGCGCTCCGGTTATGGGTTGTATCTGCAAAAACCATCGCAATAAAAGACTCAAACAGTAGCCTGTGTGTATCAGTCATGGCGCACACCTTTGTGTTGAAAGACCGCAGCTCCCATCTGTCGTCAGACTACCATCCACCAATTGTTTTGGATGGTAATTATGCTGTTGCCTTGATAGGCTTTCACACCTACAACAACATACCCAACATCTATGAAGGTAAAAACAAATTTCATGTAAAAGAAGGAACCGGTTGGCGAACCATCACGATACCCACCGGTGCTTATGAAATAACACACTTGGAAGAGTTACTTCAAAATGAACTTGTTGGTGCTACAGCAACACACGAACAAAAGCAACAGGCTCTGATTCTGAGACCTAATCCGAACACCATCAAATGTAGACTAAAGTATACAAATGTCAGTTTTGAATTTGATGGTTCGATTGGGCGAATGTTGGGCTTTTCAAAACAAGTTCTTCAGCCGGACACCTTTTATGAATCTGATTTACCTGTTGAAATAGTGGATGTTAGACAGATTCGCATCGAAACCAATATTGTGTCTGGTTCCTATTATAACGGACAACCCTCACATACGCTGTATGAGTTTGCTCCGATGGTTGATCCTGGCTACGCAATCGACATAGAACCTAAAAATTTAATTTACTTGCCGGTGAACAAGCAAGAGATTTCCAATATAAGCATCGACATCGTCGACCAAGATTCAGTTCCTGTCAACTTTCAAGGTGAAGAGGTGTCTGTTCGCTTGAAACTTATAAAAGTTGCTTAGTATGTTGGTCTTTAAGGATATAAAAGCAAGTGCATCTACCACAACAAATTCAGTTGAGTCAGACACGTCAAAGGGTACGCTTCGTCCCGATAATATTGAGTTCCTGTAAAGCCTGGGTTATCATGTCGTCAAAACTAGAAATATTCAAAGAACCCGTGTTTGATGATGGCATCGATCGAGAAGAGCTGCGCTCTTACTATTCACCAACTAAATCGTTTGGTAACAGCGATGAAATTGAAATAGCCATCAACCAACCAGATGCGTTCGTATGTCTGGCCGAGTCAGCTCTAATAATCGAAGGTGCTCTGGAACCTGTAGCAATCCAAAATGCCACTGGTGCTTGTTATCTGTCAAATAATGGAGGAGCAGCTCTGTTCGAATCAATGACCTATGAGTTAAATAACAAGGAAGTGGAACGAGTGCGAGACCCATACACCACAACCATCATCAAAAGTCTGCTATCGTTCAGTAAGAATGAAGCCCAATCTCTTAGCAACGCCGGTCTGAATGTGTCGTCGGAGCACATCACCTTAAATGATAACAAGTTTCACATGCTCATACCTGTCTGGTTCCTCTTCAGTTTCTTTCATCATTTCAAAGGAGTTCTCTGTGGCAAACATACTTTCCGCTTTACAAGAGCTCGAAACGATTCCAACGGCTATTACAGCACAGGTACGGCACGAGCAAAAATTACCGTAACCAATATGTTTTTAAAGGTAAAACATGTATTTCCCAATGATAAAATGAAATTGGAACTGATGGATAAAATAGCCAAAGACACCTCTATATTTCTCGCATACCGCAAATGGGACATATATGAGTTACCAGCACTCAGAGATATCAACAGAGATGTGTGGGCTGTTAAAACTGCAACCAACTTGGAAAGACCTCGATATGTGATTATAGCATTTCAAACAGATCGTAAGGATAACGTGAAGAAGAGACCAGACTATTTCGATAACATTGGTATGTTGGACCTTCGAGTGTTTCTAAATTCAGAATGCTACCCTTATGAATCTATGAATATGGATTTTGAGAAATCGAAATATGCAGAAGCCTATAACATGTATACAGATTTTCAAAAAAGCTTCTGTTATAAAAACATGTCGGAGCCTATCTTGAATTATGACGAGTTTAAAGACAGAGCTCTATTTGTGATTGACTGTCAGCACCAGAACGAGTCAATCAAGTCTTCAACGGTGGACATTAAGGTGGAGTTTATGAGTCACGCCAACTTCCCTAAAAATACGCGTGTTTATTGTTTGGTTATTCATGACAAAGTAATGGAATATAAACCTCTAACGGGCATCGTTAGAGCCATTATGTAATAATAGTATGTCATTTATGTATCAATATGTACAACTTAATTAATCCTAATAAATTTTTATTGTATGTAAAACAGTTGTTTTATTTTTATTTTGTTGCATTTTTATTAACCCCTTTCTGTCTGTCAGTCTAAGCAAAGACTTCGAGCTGTTATGACGTGTGTGTTAAACAGCTGTACAAGCTCAAACAAGGTTCTATATGATACTTGTTGGGCAATCAATTGTCTGTCCGTCTTTTATTACACAGCTCTGTCAGTCTAAGCAAAGACTTCGAGCTGTCATGACGTGTGTGTGTGTGTGTGTGTGTGTGTGTGTGTGTGTGTGTGTGTGTGTGTGTGTGTGTGTGTGTGTTAACAATCAACAACAGCGTCTATATGTTTTGTTTGGTTCAAGTGGATGTCATTAAACAACTGTGTTATTTCTATAAGGGCCCCCATTCAAGACCTCAACAGACGTCAGTGTGTGTTAAGCCGTGAAACATGTATGACGTCTCTTGCTGTATGTAAGTATACTATTATATTATTTATGTTTGCATACAAACAATACTTATCAAACAATCCTCGTATATCAAAGTTTAGTTTTCTTGTTTTAAATTGAGTTTTGTTACTTGTGTTTTTTTTTTGATCACTCCCTATATAAATTCACTGTGATATAAAACACTAACATAAACAAACCTCCATAAAACCCGGTCTCCAGTTTTATTACCCCATTAAACAAACTCATTAACATATCTAGATGTAAATACGTTTTGATAGTTTGCTTCAAACGTTTTTGTTTTTAGAATTTGATATTAGATATGTAAATTGGAACGTCTTTAAATATCTTTTACTATAAAATATCTTTTACTATAATATATAAATATACAATTGTTTTTAAAAAATTACCGTACCTATTATATATTCAAATTGGAATGTAATAGAGATACCACCCCTGCCCACACACACACACACACTCATCAGCCTGATAAACTCGTTTTTAAATTATCATATGTAAATAGCAACAGGTTTTGTTTTATATATACCACTGCGAACAAACTTTCATCGTATGTCTGAATAGCATGATCGGTTTAGGGACGTTTGCAAATCTTAGTAAGCTGTATGGTTGGGGTTCGAATCTAATTCAAATCTAATTTCAGGCGAATGCTTTTCTTTCAAAAATCATATTTCAAATTAAAATTAAATTTCAAATTACCCGCTCAATTTATCTTCCTAATATATGTATGTGTGTGCTAAACCGAATGACTGTGTCCAACAGATGTCTCCCCTCGAGCTAGGGAATATTCTCCCACTCTACAACTTTACACATAGAATATTCTCTAGCTCGATGAGTCAGATCTCTGGACACAACAGACACAAATTTTCAAACAAATTCAAATTTCCCGCCAAAAACGAAATACCCTAACAAACTTCAATACACCTTACCACACACACAATAAACAACAGACAGCTGTCCTTAATAAACAAATACAAACATAACCTTAATAAACAAACAGATGATTGGTAATCAACACGTGTGTGTGAACATAACCTTAATAAACAAATACATAACCTTAATAAACAAATACATACATAACCTTAATAAACAAACAGATAGCACGTTGACGACATAACAAATACAAACATAACCTTAATAAACAAACAGATGAATGGTAATCAACACGTGTGTGTGAACATAACCTCAATAAACAATCAGACAAATGGTATTCGACAAACACACATGGAGACCTGACTTGTAGATATCTATGGACACACAGGTCAGACATCTTGGAACGCTTGTGACGTCATCACAGGTCAGACATAAGACAGTTAATACCTAACCTGGAGTTGTAGATATCTATGGAACATCATGACAGGCTGCCATCTTAGGGCATTTGACGTCATCTCAGGTCAGACATAAGACAGTTAATACCTAACCCGGGTTGCGGCTGTCTATGGACAGGGGTTGCCATCTTGGAACATCTGACGTCATCTGACAGTTCCATAGAAACCCGGGTTGCGGCTGTCTATGGACACAGGTCAGCCATCTTGGAATGCTTGTGACGTCATCTGACATTTGACAGGTCAGATATGACATCTGACAGGTCTGACAGGTCTGACAGCTGTCAGGTCAGTGACATTTGACACCTGTCAACACTGACAGGTCAGCTGTCAACTGTCACAGGTCAGCGCATGCGCATGACTCGCGCATGCGCAGAAAAAAGTGGAGGGGATGGGCCCAGGTGACTCCCTATCTACTAACCGCTAAAAATAATAACAACAGATAGTTTGTAAGCTATTATAACAACTGTTGTGGACACTTATGTCAGTGGCCGTCATTTCAATAGGCTACTATGCAAAACACTACAAATATTTTCGTGAATTTAATTTCATTTAAAATCTTAAATAGCATCAAAACTAGAAGAAATATATATAGAGAACTCCTATACCACTGGAAAAGTTATTTAATCCAGAAGACAATGAAGATATAAATACAGAGTTTTTCATTTTAATATCTTGAAGAGCCTCGGGGGCTTATATAAGGACTGTACCTCTGAACCGAAGGGTATCGGGTTCGATTCCTAGGGTTTCACTTTCACTTTTAATGAATTTTCTTTTAAAAAATTCACTAATGAGGAGATCGCGACTCGTGAATTTTGAAAAAACTAGGACCTCTAGAACTCATATCCGTGGTCAGTTTCAATATATATATATATATATATATATATATATATATATATATATATATATATATATATATATATATATATATATATATATATATATATATAACTGTGTGTGTGTGTCTGAGTGTGTGTATATGCATGTATATATGCATATTTGTGTATGGCTCTCGTTTACCTATTCTAATGTCCTAAGAAGGACGAAACTGGTCTGTGTCTCCTGCTATACATACACAACCACACACACACACACACACACACACACACGTATATATATATATATATATATATATATATATATATATATATATATATATATATATATATATATATATATATATATATATATATATATATATATATATATATGTAAACATATCAAAATTAAAACTGACTTTCTCGGATGTGGGTTCTAGGGTACCTCGTTAGCGCTCATTTGAAGAAATAAAAAAAATCAAAAGTCGCATTGGTGAATTTATTTCCACGAAAAAAAAATACTTGAGTTCTCTTATTGACTGCTTAAATACAACATATAGGTATTAGTATTCAGAAGTCGGCAACGTGGAATACAAACTGTACGTTTTGTTTAGTAACTAATCTTCGTACTATTTGCCATTATCCAGGGATGGAGATAATACATATATTTAACAAATTCAAAAGTCTTAAGGCTAGCACAACATATTTTTTATTATAATTTATAGGCGCCATACATGATTTTCTTATTACTAAGTAGATACTAGTAATTTCACGCAGCTGACACGGGACGATACTTACATTTAACTAGATAATTTTCTAGATAACGAGGCACTATAGGTAAGATTTAATCAGTAAGTTAGATTTTGCATGAGTAATCATATGATTACAGAATAGACGTCTAGTTCTGTAAGCTGAGATGTTAGCGGAAGTCGCTCCATCCTCAGAATGTGGACAAACTGGAACACACAGTTATAACATTTGTATACCGTGTGACATTCATAACTTATCGCACAGAGATGTCTAGTTTAAATGAAGAGCCTATGGCAAGATAGCCTGCTTAGGTAGTTGCATTTATTGACTATCAATTTATTTCTCAGTTAATTGGAAGTAAAAATTTCTATGTTTAAATAAAATTATGCCCAGTAGCAGGTGCTTGGGCTTACTGTTTTTTCAGCACATACAGTAAAATTAATATATACCAAGATTGTGACATGTTATATTTTGGATAACAAATTATCGAAAGTATAAGAGGTAATTCTAGTAATGAAATACAAAACAATTTTTTTCTAGATACCTAGTGTATGAACGAGGAGAAAAACTAATACATTTCTGTGTATAAAATGGCCTAATTATAACGAAAAGATGTTTGAAGTGCCCAAAAGAAGACGATATACGTGGAAAGCACCAGGGGATACACGACGGTATCAAATATGCTTAATTATTAGCAAATAAATTTGCTAAGCTTCAGCTACGTACATCCTGGCGCAGATATAAGATACGGATAATAATCTGGTACTATCAAAGTACAAAAATGCGTAAACAAATAATAGTGATAATGCAAGAAGGGTGAAATCTACACAAACTAAAAGATGCAGAGGAACTGGAAAAGTTTAAAGTAGACCCCAATAAGCTAATGTCCAGCGAAGTAATATTGGCGTGGACAATAAATAACGATGTGTTTCTGTACTTACATTTGGAGAAACACATCTTTTTAAAGACCTAACGGTCGTTTCGCTAACAACGTTAGCTTCTCCAAGTGCACTTATCAGTGCTCATCACATGTTCCAATTCTTTACTTAGTGATTAAATAACGGTTTAAAGATACCTGCGGAAACTAGAATCAAGGAAACCCTGGATGACATCAGAAAAAGTTCGATACGCAGCAAGTGCGTTATGGTAGTGAATTTCCATTAAATGTTTCATATTTGAATAACGCAATTTGCTATAAACTTAGAACGTTGAATTTCGGTATATGGTAAGGTATTTACAGGGACAACATACCTACCAAATTTTATCAAAATAGGTTTTTTAGTTTTTGAGTCATCGCTCGGATATACACACACATATAATATATCTATGTATATATATATATATATATATATATATATATATATATATATATATATATATATATATATATATATATATTTGTGTGTGTGTATAAACATATAAAAATATAAAAATTCGCTAAAAGGTTTGTTTTAATTAAGTATTTCAATAATAAATATAATTATTTTTTGCTAACGTTTTGCTACATAAAATAAATTACAGCCCAATCATGGCATCTAAACAGTTTTTATTCAGTTGTATTACCATTAGGAAAGCTACAATAAATATATGCAAAGAACAACTTGCTGAATATAAATCCGGAATGGCCAAAAATTTTAAATGGCTCGATATAGTGCCATTAAAATGTAGAATCACATTCAACGTGGAAAGAGGTGTCAAATGACCTGCGTTATCTTTTAAAAACTGTCGATGACGTTGTTGGTTTTACAGCTGTCACTAAAAAAGAAAAATCGACACTTTAGTATAAAACAGGAGAAACTGACATTTCCAGGTGACCTTTATGAAAATTAATAATAATGAAACTTTTATTCCATATTTTTTACAATGTGTAGTTTATCTCTTGATAACACAATATACAGGTATCCCACGTAGACCTTCCATTAGCCGTTTCTGGAGTACGGCTTACAATTGAATTCTGTAAATCCACGCACTTGGGTTTCTCGAAATTTTCAGTTCACTGAACGTTGACGTTAGTATGGGATTTTCAGTTATACCGAAAGTAGACGTCAACTTTCTTATTTCAAATGGAAGATGGTGTTTTTTATTACGGATCCAGATTGCCCGTCAAATTTTATGGCAGGTTTTACTAACATGTTATGTCATTTTTCTCAACCATTTTCGAGATATTAGACTTTTTTCATTTTTTTAAAACACTGTCACATTTACACACCTGTATCTCTCTTATTTTTCCACCTGAAGAGTTGAAAATTTTAAATGCAAATTCAGGAATTCCACAAAATATTTGAAAATTATTATAGCTAGTACAAGTTAGACAGGATGTCCGAAATATACCGGTCAATCGTGACAATTTTAAAACCTAATAACTCTCTTATTTTAAATAGAACACCCTATATTTTATAAGGTTAGTTCATGTACTTTTTATTATTCTTTCGATCGGTATCAACATTTCCTATAGCTAAGTCCCACCGATTTGAAGATATTTAAATATTATGTGCGATAAGAAATAATTCTTAGTCAGTTCTTCAGGTTGCCTATGAGATGAAAATTTTAAACGACATTTTCCGACATAAGTAAAATATGCTACGACTTTTGAATCTAACTTATATTTTTTAAGAGGAGTATAATCGAATTATTAACACAAGATGCGTGTGGTTGCAAATATATTTCCACATAAACACAGATCAACTTGTTACATGATCAGAATACTACTAAAAAAATTCTAAGAATGGAGGGTTTCGTCCAAACTTTCATAAGAGATTTGTGTGTTATCACTTCACAATAAATGTTCGAAATTTGCAACGTTCACTTCGAGGCATATTTGCGATAAGAAATAATTATCAGTTAGTTTATCAGGTTGCCTAGGAGATGAACATTTTAAACGCCATCTTCCGATAGTAAACTTAATGGTTGTACTGTAAAGTACGTTTGTCAATTGTATTTTAATAAAAGAGAGTATTTTTCACAATAATGGCACAATTCAATTACTTAAACGGTGACTTTTTGAATTTAATTATTATTTACGGGGAGTGTAATCGAAATGTTAACAGAACATGTCGTGTGTTTGCAGAGACAGTTCCAGATAGACATAGACCAACTGCTGACAGGGTCAGAAGACTATTGAAAAATTGTTCTGAGAATGGAACGTTTCGTTCAGAAGGTAATAAAAATAAACCGCTATTGGACAATGAAGAGACACAAATAAATGTTTTGGCATTTTTCACTGCTTATCCGCATGCGTCAATCAGAGACTGCAGTAGAAATTTGCAGCTTTCAAGAGGAAATATTCACAGAATTCCAAAAATTAACAAATCGACACAATTTTCGTTCACTTTAATACACCATTTAGAACCTGGGGTTTTTTCCCGGCGTGTAGAATTCTGCGAATGGTATCTTTTGAAAACTCAAGAAGATGCAAATTTCTCAAGAAAAATTATATGGTGCGATGAGTCAAAATTTTCAAAGAGGGGCCTGTCAATCGTCACACCAGTCACTATTGGCCGGACAAAAATTCCCACATTACTAGAGAGCGAAATTTCTAGGACTGTTGGAGTTTCAATGTATTTTGCTTAGTAAAATACAATAGAATTTTTGCCCTTAACATTTATGATGATAACTTAACAGGTTGGTACCAATAAACTGAATTTAATTTGCGTATTAGTACATTATGTTATTAAAATATTTATTAGACTCACTGAAAATAAATTTGAAAATATGTCCCTTTTATTCATATCAGTAATAATGGTAGGATTAAAAAAAGAAAGAACGAATTCTAAACGTGCAGTATTCACAGGTACTGGATATTGTCGCATTCTGCAGCAAGTAATAATACCAGCGCTGAACTTCTTGCATGAACACGAAGCTGCAGAAGTTTGGTATCAATAAGACGGAGCTCCACCACACAACTCACAGATAGTAAGCGACCTACTCCAGGAAACATATGAAGACAGATGCATAGCTAACGGTGGTCCTCATCGTTGGCCGGCCCGCTCACTAGACTTGACTCCACTAGATGTTAGTATCTGGGCGTGCATTAAGAACAAAGTTTACCAGGAACCACCTACTACAAAACAAGGTATGATAGCTAGAGTATTAGAGGCCTTCAATGCAATGGAGCAAGATTAGCTTTCTCGAGCCACGGGTACCATCATTAAAAGGGCCATCAAATGCCTCGAAGTGAACGGTGCAAATTTCGAACATTTATTGTGAAGTGATAACACACAAATCTCTTTGTTCCCTAATAATGCTTTACTCTTATGAAATTTTGGACGAAACACTCCATTCTTAGAATTTTTTTAGTAGTATTCTGATCATGTAACGAGTTGATCTGTATTTATGTGGAAATCTCTTTCCAACCACACGACATCTTCTGTTAATAATTCGATTATACTCCTCGTAAATAAAAGTTATATTCAAAAGTCGTCGCATATTTTACTTATGTCTGAAGATGACGGTTAAAATTTTCATCTCCTAGGCAACCTAATAAACTGACTAATAATTATTTCTTATCGCAAATAATGTTTAAATATCTTCAAATCGGCGGGACTTAGGTATTGGGAATGCTGATACCAATCAACAGAACAATAAAAAGTACATGAACTAACGTTATAAAATATAGGGTGTTCTGTTTAAAATAAGAGAGTTATTAGGTTTCAAAGTTGTCACGATTGACCGGCCTATTTCGGACTTGTAACTTGTACTAGCTTTAGTAAATTCCAAATATTTTGTGGCATTTTAGAATTTGCGCTTTAAAATGTCAACTCTTTAGGTTGAAAAATAAGAGAGATACAGGTGTGTAAATGTGACAATGCTTTTAAAGAAATTTTTGAAAAAGTCAAATATCTCGAAAATAATTGAGAAAAATGACATGATATGTTAGTAAAACCTACCATAAAATTTGACGAGCAATCTAGATCCGAAATAAAAAACACTATCTTCCATTTGAAATAAGAAAGTTGACGTCTACTTCCGGTATAACCGGAAGTCCCATACTAACGTCAATATTTTCAGTGAACTGAAATTTGAGAATTCAAGTATGAGCTGTACTCCAGAAATGGCTAATGGAATGTCTACGTGGGATACCTGTATAGAGATATTTACAACGTTATGATATATGCTAGTCAAACAATAATGCTGTAAAATACTTTCACATCTTTAATAAACAGAGTCAAATCTTGTTAGGTAACGGTTAAATCATACAGATATTTTCCGTTTTAAATGTATATGGGAGTCAAAGGATAATCACAGTCCATTTAAAAACGATCGGTTGTACTTTGAGTCACAACATTGTACCGAGGATCCACAAAATTATACACAAAAAATTCGTGTCAGCTTCGACCTAAGAAATTCATGGCAGGTATAACGGTTCCACCGTCTCGATATGTAACCCACGTTTGAATGTAAGCAATAAATTTATGTGTAGCGAATTGCTTGTCTGCAATTTACTATCTCATTTCAATTAATTAAGTCATCAAATAAAACCCAATAAATAGATTTATCTATCCATATCATCACTGGCTTGCGAGTAGCCTCCTAAAAGCATTAGCTATCTGCTAATATGGAGAAATTACGTTAATAGTGATTTAAAAAATATACCTATACACTTATAGGATGTAATTAAATCTTAATACCTGATTAAAAATATCTTCAATAAATCATTAGTTACTGAATTACAGGAAATGAGATTCTTAGTGTCAGTTTAAGTTGAACTTAAAGCCTATTGGCAAAAATATCTTCGTAAGATAATTGGATAGAATGCTCTCTTTGTACGGTATATTAGCTTTTAGGATTATTTTACTGTACGGAATACGGTTCTAAAATATTTTAAAAAAGTGTGTATTAAAATACACACTACGTTATAAATAACGTAGTTTATAAATAGCTATCTCGAGGCTATTGTAAATTATAAAATTAAATGTAGCTTATGATTAACCAACAGCTAGGACAAAATACTGTCACTCTGAAAAAGCAAGGGAGGCAAATGCTGCTTTACAAAAATACCTACCTATATGATATACAAAAAGATGTTATATATATATATATATATATATATATATATATATATATATATATATATATATATATATATATATATATATACATACAATAATCTCTAAGGTCATAGCGTGTTCAACTTTAAACCTGAGAGGGATCTTACTACTGTGTGATACTGATTGATATTATTGCGTTCGTAAGGGCGCAAGGGTTGTAACGTTACATATATTTGCTACTTTAGATATCGATATAATGTTGTAATGAATTTGGTTCGTATGAACAAAACTTCTTACATCACATATAATAATTATAGTACTTGTCATTAAATTATTGGTTACTTTAATTTGGGAGCCGTCGGTATCAGCCAACTGGAATGTGGACGTTCTCAAGATAGATATCAGTGGCTTACAGGTAAGTACACTTCTAGAATTACTCATCCCCCGATGATACTCACTTGGTTAGTGTTAGGATCGTCAGGTTTTTTGAAAAGGTGTTGTTGTGATTTTGGTTTTCCAAGTGTACTTATCAGTGCTCATCACATATTTAAATATCTTCTGGTTTCCAAGTTCTACAATGTGGCTAGGGTTCTGGCATTGTCAAAGTCTATTTTATGTCCCATATAAGTAAAGGTCAGGCTTTCTAACCGCAACGGCATCTTCGTCTATTCCATTGTGAACATGTCTATTCATACCATGTCCAAAAACAGTGGAAACAATACATGTTCTGCGTTCATTGGGATTTATTAACAATGTTATCCTTGAAAGTTTTATTAAATTAGGCTGTGTTTTCTGCGTTGTGTAGCTGGTTGAAATTATTTTAGTTAAAAAATTTGACTGATTTTGCCAGTGATACCTTTAAGATAATATAAAAGCAGGCTTTGTTTTATCAAGTGGATTCTGTCTGCTCTTGTTCTTGCGGTAGAGTGGCTAATGGGTGTATTTGATGTTTCTCAGTAAGTGATTTTTATCGCATTTCTTTTGCAGTAATGCGTGTTTGACAAGGTCAACTTATGTCTATTTGTTGTTTTCGAATTTCTAAAGTTTGAACAACGACTTTTTGGAGCGAAGGGTGATGATGGAACTGGATGATACTACATCCGAAGGTATATTGAAAAGATTCCAGTATGTAAAGTTAAATTAAGTTATTACGGTAAAAACTATGATGTTATATGAATAAGCTGTCAAAGTGTGGCATTCAAAGATTTAATATTACAAAAACTGTGAATTGTTTGAAATGGCGTGGCTGAGAAAAATTAAGGTTTTCATAAAAAATAGTTTTGGGCACTTATTAGGTATTTATTTTTCAAAGGGTTATCGGGCAAAGAAACGTTTGCTGACATGGTGGACATTTCAAATAGCCAATGTCTCGCCACGCTAATATTATTTAAATAATTTAAGAAAGGACGATCAAATGTCAAATATGAGAACTGCTCTGGAAGATGAATTTCTGCAACGAGTCAAGAAAAGCATTAATTCTGACCATGAAATTATCTTAGAAGATCGACTAATTAGGCTGGAACGTATAGCAGAAACATTGAATATTTCGTACGAGTTTGTGTTTTACATTGTTGCCCACGTCTTCAGAACAAGAAAGCATTCGGCAAAATATATTCCAGAATTCTTGAACGCTGATCAGAAGCGCACTCATTTGACAATGTCGAAGGAAATGTCCAACGTTTTGGTGAAGCTTTCTCAAGCTTTTTGGGTTGTCTTGTCTCTATGGATGAAACGCGGGTCCATCACAATGATCCAGAGACTAAAGAGTAATCGAAAAAATGGAAGAATTCCGGTTCTTCACGACCAAAAAAATTCCGCTTTCCAAAGTCGGCTAGCAATACTCATGTTTCAGTTTTTGAGACAAAGATGGGATAATTCTGTTAGATTTTATAAACAAAGTATAACTGTCACACGAGTTTTCTATACTGAGTTGCTAACTAAATTACGCTAGAAATTGTGAAAAAATCCCCAGGAAAACCTACCAAAGGTGTACTCTTTTGCAAGACATAGCCTTTGCCATAGTGGTTTATTGCAGTACAGATAGTTGATACATTTGGTTTTGAATTGGTTGACCGCACGCCCTGTTTTCCAGATTTAGCACCATTTATTCGCAAAGCCTATACATATTTGAAAGGTAAACGTTTTTTGAAAAACAATGAATTCACCGTTGAGAGGTGGTTTGAAGAATCATTGTTTAAGAACTAATGTTATTTGGTTTTTTATATTAGCAAAAAAATAAAAATAATGTGTTTGATTTTACAACGGTTAACCTTTGTATTACTGAACTTTCTGTTTGGCAACTTCGGGAATCCAGTGGTGAGAACGTGTGACTCTTAAGCCAAGAGTTAATACTCAGTAGTAGCGTCGTTTCACTTTTTTAGTACATGCTGTAAAACTAACATCAACTAAAGTTGTGGAACTTTGTCTAAGCAGGGTAAGTATCTGCATGTTCCCCCCTTTAGATGTTGCGTAAGGCATTTGGTCTCGTTTACAAAGCAATGTTGGGCACCTTGAAGATCTTTACATCGGGTCCGGCAAACTTTCCAAGATGACGAGGTTTCCTGACGTTAGTGATTGGCCAAAGTCGCAGGAACAAACCGACGTTAAAGAAACAAACTACAAGACAATAAAATATACTAATATCATGAAAACCAGTTTGTGTCTTTGTCTTTGTCTCTCGAAGAATTGAGAATCACAAAGAATACCCGTGAAAATAAACAAAACCAGAAGAGTTGGTGGCTACTAAATTACGCATGCTCCATTATTATGTTGACTGAGTCAACGAAAATTAATGCCGCTGTGAGAAATCGGCAACAGTCGAGTTCGAGCTCAAACTCAGTGGTACCGGTGAACGCACACATTGTCTTAACTATTCAACTGTTGGCGCCTGGTGAAGCAGTCATTGATCGAGTTCACCAGGCGCCAACAGAATTGTCGTGTCAAGAAATGTTGACAAATGTCAACAATTGTTGACACATCAATTTAACTGTAGGCGCCTGGTGAACTCGTCGAATGTATTTGGTCTGAGTGTTGCTGCAAACATTCCTGACTCAGCAACTGCAAAATCTCGTCCAACTGGACTCTCCAACAAATTTATTAAAACAATCTTTTAGAGAAAGACATCTGGTAAGTTTCAGCACTGGATTTACACCTTATAAGAGTCTATTTTCAGTACCTGTATTATTATTATTGCGACATATTTTTTTTGATACTGCGAATATCTATCAAATTAGCAACTTACTATGTTTTTAAACTGAAATAAGAAGATATGATACATCCCTCACTTTCATAGTATTTGCTATGTTATTACATTTAATTTAATTAAAACTTAAAAGCGACTAAGAACAAGCTACAGAGATGGCATAATAAAATTTTCTTTCTGGTGGTGACCTGTTGTCAGTTTGATGGTACCTGTTCTTCAGAAAACATTTCATTCGCTGACATATCTGTATTTACTTTTATTACAATGGCTTTTATACTTTTTTCAACATTTTTGTGATCACTTTGGCATATTTTTGAGAAACCAAAGCTTATAAAGGCAAGATTATGTCTTGCCTGGTATGCGCGCTTTATAAGAGATAGGTACGGAACCACGAAACAGTAAAGCGAATTGTGTAAATCAGAAGGGCTATTTTCTTTAAAATCTGTTATAATAAAATTGTACTGCTTCGAACCTAAAATAGTTCCGAGTTTATTAATAGTTACTACCAGATCAAGCACATGATTGATTCCAACGGATACTTTGCCTCTTGAAACTCGTCATAAATTAAGGCAAACAGCAATATAGGCAGCAAACTCTTTGTTAATCTGTTTGCTTGCCACTTACGAGAAGCTACAAGCATTTACAACCTACTATACTATGACTCGGCAAGAAGTGATTAGCGTATGTATGCGAGCCTCAATAGCGCAAGTGGAAGAATCTTGCCCGATGGAACGACCTGTCAAGGTCACTCTTTTATTTATCTGACGTAATGAATCCTGACTAGATAGCATGTGTTTGGTTAAGAATACCAAAAGAATTAAGCAATTAGTCAGCATTTTAATGATATAAAAATGTTTCGCAAGCTTTTGCTTTTACAATATACTAGATTATTTCTAATCAGAGGCCAGAAGATTATAAGCAGAGGTAAAAACTTCATTTTAATCATACATTGTCTTCTTTAAGCCCTTATAATCAATATTTTAACATTTTATTCAGGCAAGCACGCCACCTTATGCAATGTTTTACCACCTTGGGCATGTAAATACGTTCATTTGAGTAAATTATTTGTGCTCCACGCTTCGATGCGACTTCCAATGGCACTTATAAAACAATTACTCCCACATGGCATTCAATTACGAATAGAAACTGACATTTTATTCAAAAGTAATTTATTGGTGGAACGCATACGGTCGAAACGAAATGGTACACAGAGTAGTAGTAGATTCTTGGCGTCTAAATATTACGATTTAGCCAGTTACCTCAGTTTAAAAGCTAAGATTCAATATACAGGGCGTTAAGGTGGATAGTGAAATTCGATTTCTTTTGATATCAAGTATTTGACGCATTGTTTTAAGAATTGGTACGGATGAGTTTTTCGTAGTAAAAAAGATAATTTATTCCTCATTTGTGTCTAGCGGATAGAGAGCGCTGCTTGTGGTACCCTTCACATCTTACAAATACTTACACGTTCTTTGCGTTGCTAGGAAACTTAAGATAAGAAAATAATGGTCTCTTGTATTTTAATCACAAAAAAAGGTCTACTTGTTGGATAATGCTAAAATCAACCTTTTTCGCAACATCTAAAAGTAGCTACAACATATTCATCAAATAGCATCCTTTGGCGAGGGTAGCGAAAATCATTGTGACTTAGCTATCATTTCGTTTTAACTAACAAACCTCCCTTCCCAAACAAGACAGATTTCATCCAATTCGGTTGGGCCAAACCAAAATTATTTACACTTCCATCAGTAAACTTTCCCTCTCCCCTCTTGCCCTAATTTTATAAATTACAGCAAAACGTGTTGAACCAAAAAGATGTAAAATTTCAGTTAGGTTAACACCGCATTTTTTATAGCTTTGATAGTGATATTTTCCCTAAAAATGCCTTCTTTCACATGACCATAGGCAATTAAGCCCCCATAGCGGCAGAGTTAGTAACTTAAAAACTATTTCCAGCATTTTCTCTTATGCACTTTCCTTTACAGGATTTTTTGCAGATCTTCCGGACCACCCATTTCTGAGATATGGTACCTCTACACTCTCAATGAAATACCCTGTATATACAGGGGTTATTCATGGTGAGTGGCCTATTCGATTATTTCTTAAATTATATGGAAATGAGCACTGAAAATGTGCACATCCCGGTTTTTGAAGATACTGTATTAGATGGTAATAGTTTCCAAAATGGCCGCCTTTCGGTTATACCGGAAACTGCTATGAACTTTGTTATGTGAACACCCTGTATATTATAGACTTATCGTTGCTTTCTTAAGTTTTTTTTTCACTAGTGGTTGACAAACTACTCGGTAAGATTTATCTCATCACCTATTGAAATTCAAAATGCAAGAAAATTATTCTAACGCCAATATATTGGAATTATCCTATATTTATGCATGCATGGCAGAATTATAAGCAGAACTTGCAGAGGTTTTAACGAAATGTTTCTAGATTTGCCTCCAAGAATGGTATGAAATTCAGAAGAATTAAATCTGATTTCTTGGAATTTGGTATCTCTAAAAAAGTGCCTTGCATAATTGTCCAATTACTGGTAATGAAGACAATGAGATTACAGTTTTATCCTATTTTGAGGCTCATAAACACACACAAATAAACAGTGCCGTTGTTGATTTAGAACTGCCTTTCTCATCAATCCAACTAATTCTGACATGCCACAAATTACATCGTTATAAGTATGCGAGAATTTAAGCCTTATATATATATCCTGGAGATGCTGACTACAGAATACAGTTTTGTGAAGAAATTCTTAATCGTACATAAGATGACCCTAGTTTCTTGAAAATAATTATTTGGGTAGATGAGTCAAAGTTTTCCCGAGAAGGTATATTCACCAGTGAAAATCCAGATATTTGGGAAAATAAAAATCCTCACATCCAAAGAGAAAGAAACTTCCAAAATTAGTTCAGATTCAATTTGTTCTATATGTTGAAGATGACAAGTTGTGCTATAACCACTACGATGGAGCGTTAACTAGTCGATGGTACATTAAAATACTTTAGGACAATAGTTTTATAGATAGATTTTTTTGAAGATTTGCCCCTCTAAGAAATGACGAGCTATTGGTACCAATACGATGGTCTCCACCTCATAGCAGTGAAAAAATGAGCGAAATACTCGAAAATATGTTCGCAGATAGTTAGATAGGACGACGCAACCCAACCACATGGCCAGGGAGATCACCGGATTTCTCTCCATTCGATACTCACACTTTTTTGCATTGATAGGAAACATACGATTGGAAAATAATATTCTCTTGTATTTTAATAAGAAAAAAGGTATACTTGTTGAATAATACTAAAATCAATCTTTTTCGAAAAATTTAAAAGTTAATATAACACATTCTTCGTAACAGTTTTATATTATGTTTTATTTATCGCATAATAGGGATCTTTAAATAAACAAATTAATTGAAGTCATTCGTTTTCGACAGTTAAGAACAAATGATTGTCATTACAAGTACTTGCTCTGGGACATTCACAGCGCCAATCCTGAGGCTCTGATTGTATATTCTTTTTTACGTTTTATTTCAGCCACTGAGTAATTTTTTTCAAAAGAATCCAAATTTCTATAAAAAAATCCTTACCATAACGCAATTTCTGCGTCAAGACTTAATATTAGTTTTTTCGTGCATTGTGTGCATGATCGTACAATTTATAAAAACACACAAATACATTTGCTCTTATTTTATTGATCGAATAAATGGTTAAAAGTTAAGCCAGAACTCTGCAATTTGGAATTATATATATATATATATATATATATATATATATATATATATATATATATATATATATATATATATATATATATATATATATATATATATATGTGTGTGTGTGTGTGTGTGTGTGTGTTAAGCAAGGCATAAGAAAAGTTCGAGAGCCAACTTAAGGTATGATAAAAATTCCGCAATTTGGAATGATACATATATACAAATAAACCTCAAATAGCCCTGCCTGCCTATTGCAACAGAAGAACTTGAAACAACTCTTTAAAAAATCCAGACGAAGAAAAACTGTTGGTGTAGGTAAACTACACGGTACATTTAAAAAAATACTGATGAAAAAACCCAAGAAACACTTTTTTAGCTGATTAAAAAATGTTGTTGCTTGCAAAACTGGCTAGTCAGTTGATGAAGAGTAAAAATCTTACTATTACAAATTCCAAAAACAGTAAACACGTGAAAATGCAACCAGCCCAAGAGAATAAGTTTACCTTGTGTTGTGTCATGCGACGAAGAATCTGCGCTGAATAAAATTAAAAAAAAAAAAAACAGAATAAGAAGCAAAATTGAGATTCGCTTGGATGAAGATTCGTTCGTTGTTAGATTAGGACGAGGAACTAGATAAGCAATACTAGCATTTAAGACATTTAGAGAAAGTGGATTTGAGAAAATAGAGACACGCTTAATGTTTTTATACACCCGGAAAAAGCATTAAAAATGTGGATTGGAAAATATTATCCCACATAGTGAAGAGATCTGGATTGGAATATAGAGATAGGCGCGTTATTCTCAATCTATACAAAAATCAAAGTACCATAATATACACTAACGGATGTGAAACAAAAGCTAGAATAACAAAAGGCGCACGGGAACGATGCCCATTATTGCCATATTCATAGATGATACAATATACCGGCTGAAGGAAAAGACGGCAGGAAAATAAATAAATTGACAGCAGTTCTACAAGGTACGCAGATGATACGCGGCTGAGGAGAATAGGAAAATGAATAACCAAGATTCACGAGAATGTGATGGAAGGTGTATTAAAACAAATCAAACTAAACATAAATATGGCGAAAACAAAAGTAATGAAGATAAGTAAGAATAGGAGTGGGAAAATGGTTGTAACGATAAACAGTCACCAACTAAAAGAAATAGAAATGTTCACGGACCGTGGGGGTACTATTACGGGTGATGGTAAATGTAGCAAAATCGAGAAGGAGGATCGCGGAAGCAAAGCAAACATTCAATAGATTTATTACTATTTTTATTGATACATGTTTGTAACGTTTTATACGTTTTTAATATCTTGATATTATTATATTTCGATCATAGACATAATTTTTACCTATGACGTCATTGCCTGTGTCCGTAAAGTAACTGTCTACTCTATGGTTTGATACAGAAAACCGTGACATCCTAAAGTCACCGTGGACTTTCTGAATGAGAAATGTCACCTGTATTTGAGGGCTATAAATACGAAAGGACTTGGTAGAAATTCCTCTCTTAATTCATTTAAACATCTCAGTGAACAACGAAGAAAATTATGGCGTGAGCCAGATATATTAGTTTCATTCCGGTATGATATATTTCAATTTCACGATAGATATAAGTTAATGTTATGAGAAGTATCACTACAAAGTGCAGAAAATGTGGACCAGAACATATGGTAGGAAGATGAATGTACAATAAAACTTGCAATTTATCAGATACGGAATCACTGCCAAAGTATGCCTTTACAACCAGAATACCCATTCTGTCGGTGACAAACATTGGGCATTGGGATATTGAAATAGCTTTAGAAGTCAAAATCATCTCCGCGGAAGCAGAGCAGAAACCAAACATACAAGGGAAGGGTCAACAGGTCTGATCGATGACTTTCAGTTGTAGTTTTGCGTAAGTGCAAGTGAGTGTGATTTTGTGGCGTGTTCTGTCCAATGTAGTTGTATTCTATAAAGGTGTAAGTAATATTTCGTAATGCAATTCCTTTAATGCCACACTGAAAGCCTGTAGGATCAATAGTCTAGCCAAATTTGAAGTTACTTCAGTGGGGGTAATCGTGATTATTCATCTAGGAAACCTTGTATTTAGCTATTAAATTTTCTGGCAACTCCAAGAACTGTATCTTTATTTAATTTTTATGTTATTGAAATTTTAATTGTTTTATTAATATTTTATTCAGACATTTCTTTGTATTTGTTATGTATTTCAACAACACACCACGAGGGCTTACAGCCTAAATACTATCGTACCGTGGGTGTCGACAAGGAGGAAAGAGGCAACTTGTTAATTCTGGACTTGAAGGTTTGGAAGTTCGGAGAGGAAGGAAAAACATGTGCCGGCAAGGATATCCACAACTTGGAAGTCCTCGGGACTTGTTATAAGTACATACTTAATCTAAATAAATGTGCAATACTCGAATTGCTGACTTATTACGTATCTGAACTTGAGTTTACAGGTGTGTGTAGCCAATGGAACAATATGGTAACCTACACAAGGGTGAAGTTTCAATTCTAGCCTGTTGGGCTTGCTTATACGAAAATATATCAAAGGCCAGTTAAATGGTGGAAAATTAGTAAATTTTGAAGAGAAATGCAATATTTCATATCTTTGCATTTTCTTAATTTCTGTATCATTCAAAAAATGTATACAGGGTGTTTCGCATAAGAACCGACACAGGACAGGGGCATGTAGGTAAACGTAAAATATGGTGATTTAACGCAACTTACCCCTATATTAAGTTGCACCCCTGAGAAGTTATAGGCCTTCAAAGTGGGGTTTCAAATTTCGAAAAAAATAAATATCTCTGCAATACTTTAACTTAGAAAAACCAAGTTGAGTATCCGTTTTAAGTGTACCAAGAGCGTTAATCAATGGTAAGTAAAGTTCAATTAAGGCATTTGAAAGGGTTGATGCATTAATTTTTGATGATTTTAAGTAACATTAATAATATATGTGTCTTTTTTCAAATAGGAAGAGGGGTCATCGGATACCTCGTAAAAATGAGCCTTTGATTCCCTATACACCGCTTTTTTAGTTTTCGCTTTTTTAGTTTTGAAATTCAGTCTATTCTTTGA